>NW_025554398.1:0-117500 GCF_020424385.1 Procambarus clarkii
AACTAAGAGGCATGAGTTATGAGGAAAGGCTGCGGAAATGCACCTTACGACACTGGAAGACAGAAGAGTAAGGGGGGACATGATCACAACCTACAAAATCCTCAGGGGAATCGACCGGGTAAACAAGGATGAACTATTCAACACTGGAGGGACGCGAACAAGGGGACACAGGTGGAAGCTGAGCACCCAAATGAGCTACAGAGACATTAGAAAGAACTTTTTCAGTGTCAGAGTAGTTAGTAAATGGAATGCACTACGAAGTGTTGTGGTGGAGGCTGACTCCATACACAGTTTCAAATGTAGATATGACAGAGCCCAGTAGGCTCAGGAATCTGTACATCAGTTGATTGACGGTTGAGAGGCGGGTTCCAAAGAGCCAGAGCTCGACCCCCACAAACACAACTAGGTGAGTACACACACACACACACACACACACACACACACACACACACACATTTAAGGAGGCATTTAGGGCGCTTTACACTGCCTACGTGAGGCCAGTCTTAGAGTATGCCGCCTCATCATGGAGTCCCCATCTGAAGAAGCATATAATGAAACTGGAAAAGGTTCAGAGGTTTGCAACGAGACTCGTCCCAGAGCTACGAGGGATGGGGTATGAGGAGCGCCTGAGGGAACTGTGCCATACGACACTAGAAAGAAGAAGGGAGAGGGGGGACATGATAGGAACGTATAAGATACTCAGAGGGATTGACAGAGTGGACATAGACGAAATGTTCACAAGGAATAGTAACAGAACGAGAGGACATGGATGGAAGCTTGAAACTCAGATGAGTCACAGAGATGTTAGGAAGTTTTCTTTTAGCGTGAGAGTAGTGGGGAAATGGAATGCACTTCAGGAACAGGTTGTGGAAGCAAATACTATTCATAATTTTAAAACCAGGTATGATAGGGAAATGGGACAGGAGTCATTGCTGTAAACAACCGATGCTCGAAAGGCGGGATCCAAGAGTCAATGCTCGATCCTGCAGACACAACTAGGTGAGTACTACTAGGTGAGTACACACACACACACACACACACACACACACACACACACACACACACACACACACACACACACACACACACACACACACACACACACACACACACACACACACACACACACACTCAATCCATTTCCTCCCTCTCTTCCTCGCTCTACCACGCTTTCCCTCGCTCCTTCTCTCCCTCCATCTCCCTCACTCCATCCCTCTCCCTACTTTCATCCTTCCCTCCCTCCTACCACCGGCTGACCCCCCCACTTCCACCCCGTCTCACCATACACACACACACACACACCTTCCACCCTCCACTCCTAAGCCCTCCCTGTACCCTCCTGCCAACACCACTCCCCACATACTCTGTTTAAAACTGTGTGTCCAGTAGCCAGAGAAGAGAAGATTACAATGCTGGAAAAACATATGCTTGAATTCTCTAGCTCTATTGGACGGGAAACATCTGCAAGACAAGTGTGGGCAAAAATTTAGATAGCTAAAGGGGGGCAGAGCCCGGCCTGCGGCTCACAAAGACCCCCAGGGTAAGGCTGAGGAACTAATACACAAGTGGAGTGATGCAGCATCCTCCTCCTCCCTCCCTGCAGAAGTAAGCAGGGAACAGCTCCTCCGACATAATGACAGAAGAATTAGGATAACAAGAGCACAGTCTAGTGATGACGAATATGGGGAACCAATCACAGCCCAGGAAGTAAGGGGCGCTAGGAAAAAGGGTAAAAGTACAGCACCTGGTGAAGATGGCGTCACCTACGACATACTCAATGCACTGTGTGAAGTGTCTGGGAATCCACTACTCAACCTGTTTAACAAGTCATTCCTAAGCGGAGTGTTGCCCACACAATGGAAACACGCAATAATTGTCCCCATACCGAAACCCAACGACCCTGGCAATTACAGACCCATTAGTCTCATTTCATGCACTTGCAAGATGCTTGAAAGGATCATCCTAAACCGACTGCTGCACAAAATAGGCAGGTTAGGAGAGGGGGGGGGGGTCAATGGATTTGTTAAAGGACGGAGCACAACAAATTATATAGTTAATTACATGGCTAATGACACAGCTAAGTACTCTGTATTTGTTGACATCAAAGGAGCTTCCGATAAAGCACAAGGGATTGTGATCCTGGACGAGCTTGCATGCATGGGTGTCAAGGGGGCCAAGGTCTGCTTCAATGGAGCAGTCTCAAGAACAATGAATATGGAACTCAGTCCCCACCCACCCCCAAGGAGGAGTCTTAAGCCCCACACAATTCAATGTACTTATGAACGTCATTGCAAATATTGATTTTCCGGAAGGAACACAAGTGGGATTTGCAGATGGTGTTCTAATACAAGCTCCCACATTGGGAAAAATTTAACAGTCCATTGAACTCCTCGGAAGGAAATGCATTGAGCTCTCTCCACAAACAAGACGAAGGCATACTCCCATCACAAGCGGGGAGAAAATGAAGAATTACAAATTAATGGTGTAACACTTGAATGGGTTGACCACTATCGGTATCTTGGCGTCACTATCGGCTCTAACAAGGGGAAGAAAGAGGAGCTCAACCAACTTATAGGAACATGCAAAAGTCGACTCAGGGCACTGAAAGCTATGACCTGGAATGGTCATGGAGCCTCTATTGCCGTGTTTAAAATGATGCACACAGCCTATGTGCGCTCCGTCGTAGACTATGCCGTACCAGTCTTATGCACCTACTCCCAAAGCGATATGAAAAGGCTTGAAAGCATTCAGAATAAAGCGATGACAATCATTCTTGGAGTTCCAAGAACTGCCAAAACGTCTAATCTACGAGAGGAGTTGTCCCTCCCCAGTGTTCGAATTAAGGAGCTGAATGCTAAGCTTGGAATTAGGATAGTCAGAGATCCCCATTACAATTATATGGCTAAGAAAAAACTGAGCTCTGTGCTACTTTCAGGGGGAAACAGGAGAAGCAAAAAATGGCATCACAGATCATGCCTGTAGAGAGGTTACCTCCCTGGGAGGATGACTCGTGCAGGATTATCATCAATGAAATGGCAATGAAAAGATCCAACATGACATCACAAGAAATGAGGTACAAGTATTCTGGGAAAATTTATAAAGAAGCCGGAGATGAACTAGATCAAATCTACACTGACGGGTCATCTAATCCTGTCAATGGCAGGGCTGGTGCAGCATACACGGTAATCAAGGATAATACTTTCCAACCCAGAAATGAAGAAAAAGCGCGTATTGAGAACTATGCCTCTTCAACGCAAGCAGAGCTAACTGCCATTGTTATGGCGTTAAGGTTTCTTGAACGGAACACTAATGGTGCAGTGATTTGCACTGATTCAAAATCAGCACTGCAAAGCCTAAGTAAAAATTGGGCAGAAAATCTTGCAATAGTTGCTGAAATTAAAAGAGCTGTGAGAGTACTTACCAATCAGGGAAGAGTCATCAAGTTTCTGTGGATCCCCTCCCATGTTGGGGATCCCCTCCCATGTTGGAATATGTGGGAATGAACGAGCAGATGTGCTGGCTGCTGAAGGCGCTGAAGGAGACCATATTGAATACTTCATACCCAAGACTCTGCTACAAATTAGAGGTATTGTCAGGTAGCATCACCGTGACAAGGTAACTGAGGAAAGGAGAATAGAAGCACAAACAAGTGAATCTGTAAGATGGTACAACATGGTTGCAGCTGGCAATCCCAATCATTGTGGAGAAAGAGGAGGTGGCCCGCAGGAGAGAATCAATAATAGCGAGAATCCGTCTTGGATACAAATATCCATGGAGATACGAAATGGAAACAACAGTTGATCAGCGAAGTTGCAGAATCTGTGATGAGAGTGATGGACACCGCCTTGACCACTATCTACGTGAATGTGAACACCTGAGAGACATTAGGAATATGTATAGAATAATAAACCCCACATTATTTGAGTTAGGAAAACACTATTTGTCAAATATTGATGCTCTTCTTAAAAGATTTCCCCATTTTGCACCCGCAAGGTAACGTAAGCTTTTAAGGGTTGACAGATGTTAATCTTCTTGTTTGAGGATCTGTTCACTTGAGATAGTTAAGCAAGTCCCAGTTGCGTCTGGGTACAAGTGACAGGATGAACAACCCAGCGGGTTTTCTTCCTATTGCGGAGTGATGTACATGCTGCTATGGCGGTGTGTCCACTCACAAGATGAGTGGCGCTGCCCAATATTGTCACTATGGCGGTGTGTCCACTCACAAGATGAGTGGCACTGCCCAATACTGTCACTATGGCGGTGTGTCCACTCACAAGATGAGTGGCACTGCCCAATACTGTCACTATGGCGGTGTGTCCACTCACAATATGAGTGGTGCTGCCCAATACTGTCACTATGGCGGTGTGTCCACTCACAAGATGAGTGGCACTGCCCAATACTGTCACTATGGCGGTGTGTCCACTCACAAGATGAGTGGCGCTGCCCAATACTGTCACTATGGCGGTGTGTCCACTCACAGGATGAGTGGCGCTGCCCAATACTGTCACTATGGCGGTGTGTCCACTCACAGGATGAGTGACGCTGCCCAATAAACTCACCCCTCGGGGCAAAATCTAACCCACACACTCGCCCCTCTGACTCCCTCGTCTTCTCACACACTCCCACTCCTCTCCCTCTCTTCCTCCTCTCTCCCTCTGTCCCCCCCCTCTCTCTCCCTCCCTCTCACACTGTAATCTCTCTCTCTCTCTCTGTCTCTCTCTCTCTCTCTCTCCCTGTCTCTCTCTCTCTCTCTCTCTCTCTCTCTCTCTCTCTCTCTCTCTCTCTCTCTCTGCCCCCCCCCCCTCCTGGAAACCCTATCAAGACATAGTAGGAACAGGGACAAACATGGCAGCGAGGAGTACCAAGTCAACAGGGAAAAGTCAATGTGACCAAATGAAGGAAGTGTTTGCCCAGGTTTTGGAGGATATCAGGAGGGAGATGCAGGAAATGAATAATACAATAAGCAACCTGCAAAGCGAGCTGACAGCAGCAAAGGAGGAGATTAAAACCCTCAAAGAGAACAATACTGTGGTTGAGACTCAGATAATCATCCAAAGAGAAGATGAAAATGGTACTTTGGAAGGGAATGCCATAGTACGAGCAACATTTGCAGAAATGCTAAAAATGAATAAGGAAGTACTGTCCACAGTGAGGGAAGTAGCCATGAAAGCAGCCACCTCACAGGAAACAGCAAAGTCCACTACTCAGCTGCTAGAAAGAAAAAAGATCAGTGGTAGCTGTGGGAATTAAAGAGCAGGAAGGCTCCAATAAGACAGAATGGAACAATAAGGACTGAGCGGCAGTGATTGAAATACTAAAGGGGCTAGAGATAAAAGGGGTTGAACATAACATTGAGAAGGTTTTCAGGTTAGGCTGGTACAACAAGGACAGAGACCACGTGTTAAAGATAATGTTTGCAAGCGAGACCACAAAGAAGAAGATTGTAAAAAAGAAGAGCCACCTGTAATATGTGGGAGAATTAAAAAAAGTATTCATCCAGAGGGACATGCCGAGGGAGGAGAGAGCCATGGCTGCAGAAGCAAGGAAGAAGCACAGGGCGAGAGGAGAAAACCAGGAAATCACAGCTCCCAACACAGCATCCCCAGGGGTTAGGGGGGAACCCACAACCAGCAACCCAGTAACACCAGAGGGGAGGGCAACTCCACCACCCTCCTTTGCATAGAACCCCCCCTGCAGTTGAGGAGTGAGGAGTTCTCCTCACTCCCTACTGCAGGTGAGGAGTGAGGAGAACCTGCACTCCTCCCCCCCTCCCCTTCCCCCACTCAAATGATCAGCCAACTCTCCCTCCCCCTCACCCCACTCCCACCCTGCTAACCCTCACCTACTCCCACCATGCCCCCCCCCTCCCCCCTTTCCCCCACTGCCCCTTCCTCCCCCTTCATCCCTTACCCTCTCCATCCCCCCTTCACTTGACCCCCCACCCCTCACTCCAGTATCCTCTGTGACCCTTTACCCACCCCACAAATCCTCACACCCAAGGACAGCTTCCACAACCAGCAGAACGCTCACCAAGAAGGGGACATGAGAAGGGACAGAAGAAAGTGTGTCTCAAGGCAATGTACACCAACATAGATGGGATTACAAATAAAATAAATGAACTTGGAGAATGGGTACTTGAAGAAAACCCAGACATAATAGCACTCACAGAAACCAACCTAACCTAACCATAACAAGCAGGTGGTGGCGCACCACAGCAGCTCCTGATGTAGTGCAGCAGGTGACGTGTGGTGGTGGTGGTGGTGCAGCAGGTGACATGTGGTGGTGGTGCAGAAGGTGACGTGTGGTGGTGGTGGTGGTGCAGAAGGTGACGTGTGGTGGTGGTGGTGGTGGAGCAGGTGACGTGTGGTGGTGGTGGTGGTGCAGCAGGTGACGTGTGGTGGTGGTGGTGCAGCTGGTGACGTGTGGTGGTGGTGGTGGTGGTGGTGCAGCAGGTGACGTGTGGTGGTGGTGGTGGTGGTGGAGCAGGTGACGTGTGGTGGTGGTGGTGGTGCAGCAGGTGACGTGTGGGGGTGGTGGTGGTGGAGCAGGTGACGTGTGGTGGTGGTGGTGGTGCAGAAGGTGACGTGTGGTGGTGGTGGTGGTGCAGCAGGTGACGTGTGGTGGTGGTGGTGGTGGTGCAGAAGGTGACGTGTGGTGGTGGTGGTGGTGGAGCAGGTGACGTGTGGGTGGGGGGGGGGGGGGGGAGTCACCACCAGCCGCCCAGCTGCCACACCACAAAACACTCCCAACTCCAGGGAACCTATATCTTTTGGCAAGCCAGTCTCTCTCCCCCCTCCTCACCTTGCCCCACCTCACCTCGCCTTGCCCCTCTTCACCTTGCCCCTCCCCACCTCACCTTGCCCCTCCCCACCTCACCTTGCCCCTCCCCACCTCACCTTGCCCCTCCTCTCCTCACCTTGCCCCTCCCCACCTCACCTTGCCCCTCCCCACCTCACCTTGCCCCTCCCCACCTCACCTTGCCCCTCCCCACCTCACCTTGCCCCTCCCCACCTCACCTTGCCCCTCCTCACCTCACCTTGCCCCTCCTCACCTCACCTTGCCCCCCCTCCCCACCTCACCTTGCCCCTCCTCACCTCACCTTGCCCCTCCCCACCTCACCTTGCCCCTCCTCTCCTCACCTTGCCCCTCCCCACCTCACCTTGCCCCCCCTCCCCACCTCACCTTGCCCCTCCTCTCCTCACCTTGCCCCTCCCCACCTCACCTTGCCCCTCCCCACCTCACCTTGCCCCTCCCCACCTCACCTTGCCCTCCCCCCCTCACCTTGCCCCTCCCCCTCCCCCTCCCCCTGCCCACTCGTGAGGGCCACAGGACTCGGGTTAACAGCCTCCCATGACGTCATTCTTACTTTCCCTCAGCCACCATCTTTACTTCAGAACATTCTCTCTTGCCTCCGTCACACTTCTCTTGCCTCCGTCACACTTCTCTTGCCTCCCGTCACACTTCTCTTGCCTCCCGTCACACTTCTCTTGCCTCCGTCACACTTCTCTTGCCTCCCGTCACACTTCTCTTGCCTCCGTCACACTTCTCTTGCCTCCGTCACACTTCTCTTGCCTCCCGTCACACTTCTCTTGCCTCCGTCACACTTCTCTTGCCTCCCGTCACACTTCTCTTGCCTCCGTCACACTTCTCTTGCCTCCGTCACACTTCTCTTGCCTCCCGTCACACTTATCTTGCCTCCGTCACACTTCTCTTGCCTCCGTCACACTTCTCTTGCTTCCGTCACACTTCTCTTGCCTCCGTCACACTTCTCTTGCCTCCGTCACACTTCTCTTGCCTCCCGTCACACTTCTCTTGCCTCCGCCACACTTCTCTTGCCTCCGTCACACTTCTCTTGCCTCCCGTCACACTTCTCTTGCCTCCGTCACTTTGCCTCCGTCACTTCTCTTGCCTCCGTCACACTTCTCTTGCCTCCCGTCACACTTCTCTTGCCTCCCGTCACACTTTTCTTGCCTCCGTCACACTTCTCTTGCCTCCCGTCACACTTCTCTTGAATCCGTCACACTTCTCTTGCCTCCGTCACACTTCTCTTGCCTCCCGTCACACTTCTCTTGCCTCCGTCACACTTCTCTTGCCTCCGTCACACTTCTCTTGCCTCCGTCACACTTCTCTTGCCTCCGTCACACTTCTCTTGCCTCCCGTCACACTTCTCTTGCCTCCGTCACACTTCTCTTGCCTCCCGTCACACTTCTCTTGCCTCCGTCACACTTCTCTTGCCTCCGTCACACTTCTCTTGCCTCCCGTCACACTTCTCTTGCCTCCCGTCACACTTCTCTTGCCTCCGTCACACTTCTCTTACCTCCCGTCACACTTATCTTGCCTCCCGTCACACTTCTCTTGCCTCCCGTCACACTTCTCTTGCCTCCGTCACACTTCTCTTGCCTCCGTCACACTTCTCTTGCCTCCCGTCACACTTCTCTTACCTCCGTCACACTTCTCTTGCCTCCGTCACACTTCTCTTGCCTCCATCACACTTCTCTTGCCTCCCGTCACACTTCTCTTGCCTCCGTCACACTTCTCTTGCCTCCGTCACACTTCTCTTGCCTCCCGTCACACTTCTCTTACCTCCGTCACACTTCTCTTGCCTCCGTCACACTTCTCTTGCCTCCGTCACACTTCTCTTTTGTGCTGTGAGTTCATGGGTGTGTGTCCAACTGGTTGCCGTGTATGTGTCCTACAGGTTGCCGTGTATGTGTCCTACAGGTTGCCGTGTGTGTGTCCTACAGGTTGCCGTGTGTGTGTCCTACAGGTTGCCGTGTATGTGTCCTACAGGTTGCCGTGTATGTGTCCAACAGGTTGCCGTGTATGTGTCCTACAGGTTGCCGTGTATGTGTCCTACAGGTTGCCGTGTGTGTGTCCTACAGGTTGCCGTGTATGTGTCCTACAGGTTGCCGTGTATGTGTCCTACAGGTTGCCGTGTATGTGTCCTACAGGTTGCCGTGTATGTGTCCTACAGGTTGCCGTGTATGTGTCCTACAGGTTGCCGTGTGTGTGTCCTACAGGTTGCCGTGTATGTGTCCTACAGGTTGCCGTGTGTGTCCTACAGGTTGCCGTGTATGTGTCCTACAGGTTGCCGTGTATGTGTCCTACAGGTTGCCGTGTATGTGTCCTACAGGTTGCCGTGTATGTGTCCTACAGGTTGCCGTGTATGTGTTCTACAGGTTGCCGTGTATGTGTCCTACAGGTTGCCGTGTATGTGTCCTACAGGTTGCCGTGTGTGTGTCCTACAGGTTGCCGTGTATGTGTCCTACAGGTTGCCGTGTATGTGTCCTACAGGTTGCCGTGTGTGTGTCCTACAGGTTGCCGTGTGTCCTACAGGTTGCCGTGTGTGTGTCCTACAGGTTGCCGTGTGTGTGTCCTACAGGTTGCCGTGTGTGTGTCCTACAGGTTGCCGTGTATGTGTCCTACAGGTTGCCGTGTATGTGTCCTACAGGTTGCCGTGTGTCCTACAGGTTGCCGTGTGTGTGTCCTACAGGTTGCCGTGTGTGTGTCCTACAGGTTGCCGTGTGTGTGTCCTACAGGTTGCCGTGTGTGTGTCCTACAGGTTGCCGTGTGTGTGTCCTACAGGTTGCCGTGTATGTGTCCTACAGGTTGCCGTGTGTGTGTCCTACAGGTTGCCGTGTGTGTGTCCTACAGGTTGCCGTGTATGTGTCCTACAGGTTGCCGTGTGTGTGTCCTACAGGTTGCCGTGTGTGTGTCCTACAGGTTGCCGTGTGTGTGTCCTACAGGTTGCCGTGTGTGTGTCCTACAGGTTGCCGTGTATGTGTCCTACAGGTTGCCGTGTATGTGTCCTACAGGTTGCCGTGTGTGTGTCCTACAGGTTGCCGTGTGTGTGTCCTACAGGTTGCCGTGTGTCCTACAGGTTGCCGTGTGTGTGTCCTACAGGTTGCCGTGTGTGTGTCCTACAGGTTGCCGTGTGTGTGTCCTACAGGTTGCCGTGTATGTGTCCTACAGGTTGCCGTGTATGTGTCCTACAGGTTGCCGTGTGTGTGTCCTACAGGTTGCCGTGTATGTGTCCTACAGGTTGCCGTGTGTGTGTCCTACAGGTTGCCGTGGGGCCATCGCCTGGTAACAGTCGCTCGTGTTCAGTGTTCATGTGACGAGCGGGTTCAGCTATTTGGCAACACTGCACCATTCAGTGTGTTGGTAACACTGGAGATATGGTTGGTGTTAGTGTCGGCGCCCTGTACTCACCTAGTTGTGCTTGCGGGGGTTGAGCTCTGGCTCTTTGGTCCCGCCTCTCATCCGTCAATCAACTGGTGTACAGGTTCCTGAGCCTACTGGGCTCTATCATATCTACATTTGAAACTGTGTATGGAGTCAGCCTTTACCACATCACTGCCTAGTGCATTCCATTTACTAACTACTCTGACACTGAAAAGTTCTTTCTAATGTCTCTGTGGCTCATTTGGGTACTCAGCTTTCACCTGTGTCCCCTTGTTCGTGTGCCACCCGTGTAAAATAATTCATCCTTGTCTACCCTGTCAATTCCTCTGAGAACTTTGTATGTGGTGATCATGTCTCCCCGAGCTCTTCTGTCTTCCAGCGACGTGAAATGTATTTCACGCAGCCTTTCCTCGTAACTCATGCCTCTTAGTTCTGGGACTAGTCTAGTGGCATACCTCAAAACTTTTTCCAGCATCGTCTTGTGCTTGACAAGGTACGGGCTCCATGCTGGGGCTGCATACTCCAGGACTGGTCTTACATATGTGGTATACAAGGTTCTGAACGATTCCTTACACAGGTTCCTGAAGGCTGTTCTGATGTAAGCCAGCCTCGCATATGCTGCAGACGTTATTCTTTTGATGTGGGCTTCAGGAGACAGGTTTGGTGTGATATCAGCTCCTAGATCTTTCTCTCTGTCCGTTTCATTAAGTACTTCATCACCTATTCTGTATCCTGTGTTTGGCCTCCTGTTTCCACCGCATAGTTTCACTGCCTTACATTTACTTGGGTTGAACTTTAGTAGCCATTTGTTGGACCATTCCTTCAGCTTCTCTAGGTCATCTTGTAGCCACATACTATCTTCCTCTGTCTTAATACTCCTCATAATTTTTGCATCATCAGCAAACATTGAGAGAAACGAGTTTATTCTCTTTGGGAGATCATTTACATATATCAGGAACAATATAAGTCCAAGGACTGATCCCTGCGGGACTCCATTGATGATGCCTCGCCACTTCGAGACAAGTGGCGAGTATAATAATGTATAATATACACATTCTATGCTGCTACGAAAACAGTCACGTCTATGAAGCGTGGCAACAGTGGAGCAATAATATTGCAAGGGGTCATTAATTCCAAGGGGTGAGGACCTTTATTGAGGTGGTAACACTGCGTGTGTATAAGGGAGTTGGGTGCTGGAGGTGAGTGTGGCAACAGTAGAGATGTGCCGCTTTATCTGGCACCTCTGCAGCAGTGTCCTCAGTCAGACTGCTCTCGTATGATAATACACATGTATGATACAAATCAGAAATACACAAATAAATAAATAAAACACGAAGACTTAAGAAGCTGTGACAGTGGAAGATGTGTTCTCTAACAAACTGTCACACCAGGAGAGTGTTGCCACAGTGACAAGTTTCCAGGGAGTACTGAAGCGTTATGGCAACACTGTAGTGTTTTTGTTTTGTGTTTGTTGCCTCCTCTTGTACTCACCTAGTTGTGTTTGTGGGGGTTGAGCTCTGGCTCTTTGGTCCCGCCTCTCAACTGTCAATCAACTGGTGTACAGGTTCCTGAGCCTACTGGGCTCTATCATATCTACACTTGAAACTGTGTATGGAGTCAGCCTCCACCACATCACTGCCTAATGCATTCCACTTGTTAATGCATTCCCAACCTAACCTCCGAATTGACAGTACGGTTTAATACTAAGTATAATAAGTACATTTCATTACTGTCATACATAGTACATAATTGCACTTATGGGGCTGTTACATTCACCTACCCATTTATTCTCATTTTCTGTTAAGACACTTAGAATTTTTGGATGAAGTTTTCAAGTTCAGTTCGTTATACACAAGTTTTAAATATCAGGAATTTCTTTTTCAGTTTTACTGAACAATAGAGATTTTATTCAAACTTTCAAAATATCCTGAGTTACTTTACAATTGTTGACCAGACCACACACTAGAAGGTGAAGGGACGTCGACGTTTCGGTCCGTCCATCGACTTGAGAATGGTCCAGGACGGACCGAAACGTCGTCGTCCCTTCACCTTCTAGTGTGTGGTCTGGTCAACATACTTTAGCCCGTTATTGTGACTCATCGCCTGCTTACTTTACAATTTATTTACAATATTTTAGTTTTGTTTTATTAGTTTTATAAAACTGTAATATTAATATAGCTATAGGATAAGCACTAATTGTAATTATAAGCACTAATAAGCAATAAAATGCTTATCTTCAAACACTAAGAAGGTTAGGTTAGGTCGGGGTTTTCTATTCAGCTTTTCAGGTAAACTCAAATATTCATAATATATTTGACAGTACGGTTTAATACTAAGTGAAAATAAGTACAATTCCTGTCTACTATGTCAGGAATTGTACTTACTGGACAACAGCAAGTGCAAAGTACATAATTGTACTTACTTGCTGTTGCATGTGTGTATTCACCTAATTGTGCTTGCGGGGGTTGAGCTCTGTTCTTTCGGCCCGCCTCTCAACTGTCAATCAATCAACTGGTTCTAACTACTAACTTCCCCCCCCCCCCACTAACACAGAAACACATAAGAAAACTGGAAAAGGTTCAGAAGTTTGCGACGAGGCTTGTCCCAGAGTTACGAGGGATGGGGTATGAAGAGCGCCTGAGGGAACTGAACCTTACGACACTAGAAAAAAGAAGGGAGAGGGGGGATATGATAGGAACGTATAAAATACTCAGGGGAATTGACAAAGTGGAAATAGATGAAATGTTCACACGTAATAATAACAGAACGAGGGGACATGGGTGGAAACTGGAAACTCAGATGAGTCACAGAGATGTTAGGAAGTTTTCTTTTAGCGTGAGAGTAGTGGGAAAATGGAATGCACTTAAGGAGCAGGTTGTGGAAGCAAACTATATTCATAATTTTACAAATAGATATGATAGGGAAATGGGACAAGAGTCATTGCTGTAAACACCGATGGTTAGAAAGGCGGGATCCAAGAGTCAATGCTCGATCCTGCAGGCACAAATAGGTGAGTACACACCCAGGAAGCAGCCCGTAACAGCTGTGTAACTCCCAGGTACCTATTTACTACTAGGTAGCAGGTGCATCAGGGTGAAAAAAACTCGGCCTATCTGTTTCCGCCGGCGGCCGGGATCGAACCCGGACCCTGGGATTACGAGTCCAAAGCGCTGTCCATTCAACCACGGCCCTGTGTGTGTACTCACCTATATGTACTCACCTATATGTGCTTGCAGGATCGAGCATTGACTCTTGGATCCCGCCTTTCTAGCTATCGGTTGTTTACAGCAATGACTCCTGTCCCATTTCCCTATCATACCTAGTTTTAAAAGTATGAATAGTATTTGCTTCCACAACCTGTTCCCCAAGTGCATTCCATTTTTCTACTACTCTCACGCTAAAAGAAAACTTCCTAACATATCTGTGACTCATCTGAGTTTCCAGTTTCCACCCATGTCCCCTCGTTCTGTTATTATTACGTGTGAACATTTCATCTATTTCCACTGTGTGTGTGTGTGTGTGTGTGTGTGTGTGTGTGTGTGTGTGTGTGTGTGTGTGTGTGTGTGTGTGTGTGTGTGTGTGTGTGTGTGTGTGTGTGTGTGTACTCTCCAAGACGGCTTACAAGACGCCCGCTCTTAGTTAATACAGTGACTCGATTCCATATTTTGTTTCCTCATTTAAAATTGTGCATTGATAATAATGTATAAATAAAAGGTACTTATCTCTGCTCAGCTGTCAACGGTTATATATAGAGCCGGAGCCTGGCACTGTTGTCATGGTAACCAGACAATCTCCAACATTTCCTCTTAAATCTTTCTGTACAAGCTTGTTATACAAGCTTGCTGTACAAGCTTGTTATACAAGCTTGTTATACAAGCTTGCTATACAAGCTTGCTATACAAGCTTGTTATACAAGCTTGCTATACAAGCTTGTTATACAAGCTTGTTATACAAGCTTGTTATACAAGCTTGCTATACAAGCTTGTTATACAAGCTTGTTATACAAGCTTGCTATACAAGCTTGTTATACAAGCTTGCTATACAAGCTTGTTATACAAGCTTGTTATACAAGCTTGTTATACAAGCTTGCTATACAAGCTTGTTATACAAGCTTGTTATACAAGCTTGTTATACAAGCTTGTTATACAAGCTTGCTATACAAGCTTGTTATACAAGCTTGTTATACAAGCTTGTTATACAAGCTTGTTATACAAGCTTGCTATACAAGCTTGTTATACAAGCTTGTTATACAAGCTTGTTATACAAGCTTGTTATACAAGCTTGTTATACAAGCCTGTTATACAAGCTTGCTATACAAGCTTGTTATACAAGCTTGTTATACAAGCTTGCTATACAAGCCTGTTATACAAGCTTGTTATACAAGCCTGTTATACAAGCCTGTTATACAAGCTTGCTATACAAGCCTGTTATACAAGCCTGTTATACAAGCTTGTTATACAAGCTTGTTATACAAGCTTGCTATACAAGCCTGTTATACAAGCTTGTTATACAAGCTTGCTATACAAGCCTGTTATACAAGCTTGTTATACAAGCCTGTTATACAAGCCTGTTATACAAGCTTGCTATACAAGCCTGTTATACAAGCTTGTTATACAAGCTTGTTATACAAGCTTGTTATACAAGCTTGCTATACAAGCTTGTTATACAAGCCTGTTATACAAGCTTGTTATACAAGCTTGTTATACAAGCCTGTTATACAAGCTTGTTATACAAGCTTGTTATACAAGCTTGTTATACAAGCTTGCTATACAAGCTTGTTATACAAGCCTGTTATACAAGCCTGTTATACAAGCTTGCTATACAAGCTTGCTATACAAGCTTGTTATACAAGCCTGTTATACAAGCCTGTTATACAAGCTTGCTATACAAGCTTGCTATACAAGCCTGTTATACAAGCTTGCTATACAAGCTTGCTATACAAGCCTGTTATACAAGCTTGCTATACAAGCTTGTTATACAAGCCTGTTATACAAGCTTGCTATACAAGCTTGCTATACAAGCCTGTTATACAAGCTTGCTATACAAGCTTGCTATACAAGCCTGTTATACAAGCTTGTTATACAAGCTTGTTATACAAGCCTGTTATACAAGCTTGCTATACAAGCTTGTTATACAAGCCTGTTATACAAGCCTGTTATACAAGCTTGCTATACAAGCTTGCTATACAAGCCTGTTATACAAGCTTGTTATACAAGCTTGTTATACAAGCCTGTTATACAAGCTTGTTATACAAGCTTGTTATACAAGCCTGTTATACAAGCTTGTTATACAAGCTTGTTATACAAGCTTGTTATACAAGCTTGCTATACAAGCTTGTTATACAAGCCTGTTATACAAGCCTGTTATACAAGCTTGCTATACAAGCTTGCTATACAAGCCTGTTATACAAGCTTGTTATACAAGCTTGCTATACAAGCCTGTTATACAAGCTTGTTATACAAGCTTGTTATACAAGCCTGTTATACAAGCTTGCTATACAAGCTTGTTATACAAGCCTGTTATACAAGCTTGCTATACAAGCCTGTTATACAAGCTTGTTATACAAGCTTGCTATACAAGCCTGTTATACAAGCTTGCTATACAAGCTTGTTATACAAGCTTGCTATACAAGCCTGTTATACAAGCTTGTTATACAAGCTTGCTATACAAGCCTGTTATACAAGCTTGTTATACAAGCTTGCTATACAAGCCTGTTATACAAGCTTGTTATACAAGCTTGCTATACAAGCCTGTTATACAAGCTTGTTATACAAGCTTGCTATACAAGCCTGTTATACAAGCTTGTTATACAAGCTTGCTATACAAGCCTGTTATACAAGCTTGTTATACAAGCTTGCTATACAAGCTTGCTATACAAGCCTGTTATACAAGCTTGCTTGCTATACAAGCTTGTTATACAAGCTTGCTATACAAGCCTGTTATACAAGCTTGTTATACAAGCTTGCTATACAAGCTTGTTATACAAGCTTGCTATACAAGCCTGTTATACAAGCTTGTTATACAAGCTTGTTATACAAGCTTGCTATACAAGCTTGTTATACAAGCTTGTTATACAAGCTTGTTATACAAGCTTGCTATACAAGCCTGTTATACAAGCTTGTTATACAAGCTTGCTATACAAGCTTGTTATACAAGCTTGCTATACACTCTTGCAAGACATGTTTACAGTGGTCTTCTTGTATATAATACTGTTCAGTATTGATGTACAATCTTGCCGAACATGCTTGCTGTTTAACCATGATGTACACCCTTGCTGTACATGTTTACTATACATTCTTCTTGTACATGCTTGCTGTACAATCTTGATGATCAAGCTTCATGTACACCCTTGCTGTACATGTTTACTATACATTCTTCTTGTACATGCTTGCTGTACAATCTTGATGATCAAGCTTCATGTACATATTTGCTGTACATATTTACTGTATAATCTTCATGTACATACGTGCTGTTCAATGTTGCTGTACATGCTCGCTGTTCAAGCTTAACTTTTCTGAAGGAAAAGTGGACTCGTTTATATAGCCACGAAGAGAGTGTGGGTTAAATGAGTCATTACAGAGCGTGACTATGAATGATGAGAGTCGTGGGGTGAGGGCTTGACGCTGCCCGTCACCTTGTCAGGGGCCGGAGGGGCGGCGGTGTGGGCCCACCATGGGGACCCACCATGGAGGCCCACCATGGAGGCCCACCATGGAGGCCCACCATGGGGGCCCACCATGGACGTTTTAATGGGTTATCTCCTAACAGATATCCAGATAATCCTTAATGTTGTAGTTATATCAGCTTGCAAGAGTTTCTAGAGTAAACTGAGGTTCTGCCGAGTGGGTTACTTAGAGTCCAGATTTCCTACTTCATATATCCATGAAATTGAAATTTAAATAAGATTTTTTGGAGGTAAAAATACACACAAAGGGATGAGATAGTTATATATATATATATATATATATATATATATATATATATATATATATATATATATATATATACAGAGATAGAGAGAGAGAGAGAGAGAGAGAGAGAGAGAGAGAGAGAGAGAGAGAGAGAGAGAGAGAGAGAGAGAGAGAGAGAGAGAGAGAGAGAGAGAGAGAGAGAGAGAGAGAGAGAGAGAGAGAGAGAGAGAGAGAGAGAGAGAGAGAGAGAGAGAGAGAGAGAGAGAGAGAGAGAGAGAGAGAGAGAGAGAGAGAGAGAGAGAGAGAGAGAGAGAGAGAGAGAGAGAGAGAGAGAGAGAGAGAGAGAGAGAGAGAGAGAGAGAGAGAGAGAGAGAGAGAGAGAGAGAGAGAGAGAGGGGGGGAGATTACTTTTGTACACAATAACATCGGTACTTGGGTCCTGTGATCACCTTCAAGAACGGACTCTTGCAGTCCGTCTTACAGTCCGTTCTTGAAGGTAGTCTAAGAGTCTTCTCAAATCCGAAAGCCATTCAATTTGAGACATCGTTACACAGGGTAGTATGCATGGCCCTCTTCTATGGAATGTTTATTTCATCGATCGACTTGTTTTTTCGTTTTTTTTCGTGCAGGTCGGTGTTCCATCCCCGATCGTCCAAGTGGTTGGGCACCATTCTTCCCCCCCCCCCCGCCTCATCCCAAATCTTTATCCTGACCCCTTGCAAGGTCTATATAGTTTAAATGGCTTGGCACTTTTTTCTGATAGTTCCCATCCCTTCATTACTGAAGTCTATGCTGATGACAATACTCTAACATTTTCAAACAGAAAGGAAAAAAATGCCAACCGCTGCAAGACTCATCAGTCACAAACTATTAGCGAAGTCTACCTGGAGCAGGAGATGACAGGTGACATGTGTGGCTGAGGAAACACCAGCGATGATCATAACTAGGCTGCACATTGCAAATCAGACACAGACTTGCAAATGGGCGCCAAAACCCCTAGAGTTCACACATGAAACTGACATTTTTGTCTGTATGACTAACCATCCTGTGTGATGGGGATTTCTTAGCATCACCTAGTTAGCTTCTTTTTGACACACTGTACTCCACTTCATATAGTCTAGGGCAGCTGCACTAATGCAGATGTTCCTAATATGTTAATAAAAAAAAAAATTGTTAATGAAGTTGGACTCTTCAAGGACAACGAAGAGCCACGTGCTTAACCTAGCCCAAAAGGCGGACAGGAAACTTACAGCCCTACAGTAAGTATATCACATCTTGACAACAGGGGCCGCAAAGCCTTATACGAAGTGTAAGGTCACTCTCATCTAGATTATGCACACTTTTCCTGGACCGCCTCCGTCATTCATCAGGCTGTTGGACAAAGTGGAGAGTCGTGCATGAAGGCTCATCTCTAGTCTTGACCAAGTCTGGTGGGAACGGTCTGAGCATCAGAGCCTGCAACACCGTCGTCATGTTCGTGGTCTTACTGTTGTGTACAAGGTCAACATTCTCAAAGTTCCGCACCTGGCCCAACTCCGTGGACAACCAGTAGTTGATTCCCGTAGCACTAGGCTCACAATCTTCAACAGTACTTGCTGGAAGTGCCTTTCTCAAGAACATCACTCCATCAGCGACCATTCACTCCGAGGCTGACTGGCATCAGGAACTTGTTGGCCCAACAGGTTGATACACGGGAGATCAGGTCAACTGATCACATGAAGGCTCTGACACATAGTTGGCTACACGCTCATCCTCTTCCTTATATCATTGTTACTTAGATTTAAATAAAACTTATTGCTAATGACTGAAATGAACGAGTCTCTAGGGACAGACTTCAGATGAGCTAAGGAAGGATAACAGCGCTTGTTAGCAGTTTCACTAGACACCACAACTGCCAGCCCTAATGACCTCTAGTCTCCACTAAAAACAAAAGAAAGAGAACAGGAAGGAACTGGGTTACAAGTGTTGGTAGAGCACTTACCTCCGAGGCGATGGCGGTGGTAGAAGGAGACGAACATGATGATATCTGCCTGGGCCTCGTGTGGTGGTGTGTGGTGGTGGGTGGGCCACCGTAGCCACCGTCCTCCTGCTTGATGTGGCCCACCCCTGGCCCACCCTCGACCGTGCCCCCACCGCTCATCATACACACCTGTCAGAGCACACACGGAGTACACATACTCGTTCGAGTTACCTTTCTCTTTACATACATTGTTAATACTTATGGGCTGGCTAGGCTTTATCCTCTCTCTCTAGTACACACACAGTCAGTCACTACATGTTCTCGCTCGCTTCTCTTTCCTCTAATACTCACACTTTCCTTACTATATCACTTTCACTAATATTGTGAAATAATAATAATAATAATAATAAAAATAATACATAATAAAATAATAATAATAAAATGTGATATGACTATATACATTTTCTATAATATTGGTCGATATAAACACATTTTCTCTAATGTTTCTAGTAATATTCATATGTTCACTAATATATTAGTAGTAATGTATACATGTTCTCTAATATTGTATTAATATACACATGTTCTCTAATATTAATAATAATATACTCACCTTCAGTTCATAGTGTAATACGTTTACTCCGAGTAATTATTCACTTTCACTAATTTATCATACTAAATATTCCCAATCCTTCATATCCACCACTAATATTCTCAATAATACTCTGGCATTCATAATTTTTCAAATATACTCACGAATATACTCAAGTCTTAAACTCTCTCACATACATACTAACCTGTTAATATAGACCTGCACATGTATTTTATATAAGCCTACACATATACATTAATATACGCCTACACACATACATTAAATATAAGCCTACATATGAGCTCCATAACGTTTGGTTCACTTCTAACTTAAAATAAGTATTTAACCTTGCTGGTATAGCAGCACGTACAAATATATACATTAATATACTTCACAATTATTTACATTCTCAGCGATATACACTCACAAGTATATTCACACAATAATATTATCGCGCGAACACACACACACATACACCACACACATGTGGGAGGTAAACACCTGCCAGAGTCAAATAGAGAGATCTGGGGGTTGATATCACATCAGATCTGGGGGTTGATATCACATCAGATCTGGGGTTGATATCACATCGAACCTGTCCCCAGAGGCCCACTTCAAAAGGATATCATCAGCGGCATATGCTAGACTGGCCAACATCAGAACCTTTAGAAACTTGAATAAGGAATCATTCAGAACCTTGTATACCACGTATGTCAGACCAGTCCTGGAGTATGCAGCTCCAGCCTGGAGTCCATTCCTAGTTAAACACAAGACAAAGTTAGAGAAGATTCAGAGGTATGTCACCAGACCGAGAACTGAGAGGTATGAGTTACGAGGAAAGGCTACGGGAGCTAAACCTCACGTCCTGGAAGACAGAGGAGTTAGAGGAGACATGATCACCACATACACAATTTTCAGAGGAACTAACAGGGTGGACAAAGACAAACAATTTAGCACGGGTGAACACAAACAAGGGGAGACAGGTGGAAACTGAGTACCCAAGTGAACCACAGAGACATTAGAAAGAATTTGTCAGTGCCAGAGTAGTTAACAAATGGAATTCATTAGGTGGAGGCTGACTCCATACACAGTTTCAAATGTAGATATGATAGAGCCCAGTAGGCTCAGAAACTGTACACCAGTTGATTAATATTTGACAGGCGAGACCAAAGAACCAAAGTTCAACCCCCATAAGCATAATTAGGTGAGCATAAACACACACATACACACACACACACACACACACACACACACACACACACACACACACACACACACACACACACACACACACACACACACACACACACACACACAGTAACCTGTGGTGCAGTGATTGGCTCAGTCGGCTCACAACCAAACGGTCCCATGTTCGTATACCAGGCAGGGCGAGGCGGGCGTATGGGCTCCTTACACCCACTGCCTCTGTTCACCCTAGCAGTGATTAGAAACCTGGATGTTAGTCGCCTGATGTGGGTGGCATCCCGGGGGCTGCTCAAATGCTGCATATTTGAGCAGCATTTGAGCATGCTCAAATGCATGCTCATTTGAGCATGCATTTGCTCAAATGAGCAAATGATACTGCTCAAGAGCAGTATCCCACGTATACTCGAATATCCCACTAACGCCTTGCACAGCACCAGGAAAATAGCCGCAAGGCGCCACATGAAATATGCCGCAAGGCAAAGAAACTAGCGCCCGCAAGGCCACTGTAAATAGTGGGCCGGAAGGTCCCAGAGTCCAAAATAGGGGCAATGTAGTGACTCGTCACTTGCTAGTTTTCTATGAGCTTGAGTAATCTGCCGCCTACTAGTAGACGGTATGATCTCCCGGACTAGCAAAGGCACGTCAAGGCTTGTAAGACTTGTATCTCTCTCTTATATGAGAAAACAATGTATGAAACAGATTGAGAAAACAAGAATTTTAATATATTGATACCTACTGGAGGTGCCAATTGACGGATCTAAGTGAGAAATGAGAGAGGGACTTTCTTATGCCGTGCTCACTCTCTCTGTACCGGGGCTCTATATGCCCGGTACCTCCCACCCTTGTACCGGGGCTCTATATGCCCGGTACCTCCCACCCTTGTATCGGGGCTCTATATGCCCGGTACCTCCTCCCTTGTACCGGGGCTCAATATGCCCGGTACCTCCCACCCTTGTACCGGGGCTCTATATGCCCGGTACCTCCCACCCTTGTACCGGGGCTCTATATGCCCGGTACCTCCCACCCTTGTACTGGGGCTCTATATGCCCGGTACCTCCCACCCTTGTACCGGGGCTCTATATGCCCGGTACCTCCCACCCTTGTACCGGGGCTCTATATTCCGATACCTCCCACTCCTGTACCGGGGCTCTATATGCCCGGTACCTCCCACTCCTGTACCGGGGCTCTATATGCCCGGTACCTCCCACCCTTGTACCGGGGCTCTATATGCCCGGTACCTCCCACCCTTGTACCGGGGCTCTATATGCCGGTACCTCCCACTCCTGTACCGGGGCTCTATATGCCCAGTACCTCGCACCCTTGTACCGGGGCTCTATATGCCCGGTACCTCCCACCCTTGTACCGGGGCTCTATATGCCCGGTACCTCCCACCCTTGTATCGGGGCTCTATATGCCCGGTACCTCCTCCCTTGTACCGGGGCTCTATATGCCCGGTACCTCCCACCCTTGTACCGGGGCTCTATATGCCCGGTACCTCCCACCCTTGTACCGGGGCTCTATATACCCGGTACCTCCCACCCTTGTACTGGGCTCTATATGCCCGGTACCTCCCACCCGTGTACCGGGGCTCTATATGCCCGGTACCTCCCACCCTTGTACCGGGGCTCTATATGCCCGGTACCTCCCACCCTTGTACCGGGGCTCTATATGCCGGTACCTCACACCCTTGTACTGGGGCTCTATATGCCCGGTACCTCGCACCCTTGTACCGGGGCTCTATATGCCCGGTACCTCCCACCCTTGTACCGGGGCTCTATATGCCGGTACCTCCCACCCTTGTACCGGGGCTCTATATGCCCGGTACCTCCCACCCTTGTACCGGGGCTCTATATGCCCGGTACCTCCCACCCTTGTACCGGGGCTCTATATGCCGGTACCTCCCACTCCTGTACCGGGGCTCTATATGCCCGGTACCTCCCACCCTTGTACCGGGGCTCTATATGCCCGGTACCTCCCACCCTTGTACCGGGGCTCTATATGCCGGTACCTCCCACTCCTGTACCGGGGCTCTATATGCCCGGTACCTCCCACCCTGTACCGGGGCTCTATATGCCCGGTACCTCCCACCCTGTACCGGGGCTCTATATGCCGACACCTACCCTGTACCGGGGCTCTATATGCCGACACCTCCCACCCAGTACCGGGGCTCTATATGCCGACACCTCCCACCCAGTACCGGGGCTCTATATGCCGACACCTCCCACCCTGTACCGGGGCTCTATATGCCGGTACCTCCCACCCAGTACCGGGGCTCTATATGCCGACACCTCCCACCCTGTACCGGGGCTCTATATGCCGACACCTCCCACCTTGTACCGGGGCTCTATATGCCGGTACCTCCCACCCAGTACCGGGGCTCTATATGCCGGTACCTCCCACCCCTGTACCGGGCTCTACACGCCGACTCCTCCCACCCCTGTACCGGGGCTCTATATGCCGACTCCTCTCACCCTGTACCGGGGCTCTACAAGACGACACCCCCCACCACTGTACCGGGGCTCTACAAGACGACACCTCTCACCCCTGTACCGGGGCTCTATATGCCGACTCCTCTCACCCTGTACCGGGGCTCTACAAGACGACACCTCCCACCACTGTACCGGGGCTCTACAAGACAACACCTCTCACCCCTGTACCGGGGCTCTATATGCCGACATCTCCCACACCATGTACCGGGACTCTATATGCCGACATCTCCCACCCCTGTACCGGGGCTCTACACGCCGACTCCTCCCATCCCTGTGCCGGGGCTCTATATGCCTACACCTCCCACCCCTGTACCGGGGCTCTATATGCCTACACCTCCCACCCCTGTACCGGGGCTCTACAAGCCGACACCTCCCACCCTGTACCGGGGCTCTATATGCCTACACCTCCCACCCCTGTACCGGGGTTCTATATGCCTACACCTCCCACCCCTGTACCGGGGCTCTATATGCTGGTACCTCCCACCCCTGTACCGGGGCTCTATATGCCTACACCTCCCACCCCTGTACCGGGGCCCTATATGCTGGTACCTCCCACCCCTGTACCGGGGCTCTATATGCCTACACCTCCCACCCCTGTACCGGGGCTCTAAAAGCCGACACCTCCCACCCTGTACCGGGGCTCTATAAGCCTACACCTGCCGCTCTGTGTACCGGGGCTCTACACGCCGATACCTGCCGCTCTGTGTACCGGGGCTCTATAACCCGACACCTGCCGCTCTGTGTACCGGGGCTCTATAACCCGACACCTGCCGCTCTGTGTACCGGGGCTCTATAACCCGACACCTGCCGCTCTGTGTACCGGGGCTCTATAACCCGACACCTGCCGCTCTGTGTACCGGGGCTCTACACGCCGACACCTGCCGCTCTGTGTACCGGGGCTCTACACGCTGACACCTACCGCTCTGTGTACCGGGGCTCTATAACCCGACACCTGCCGCTCTGTGTACCGGGGCTCTATAACCCGACACCTGCCGCTTTGTACCGGGGCTCTATAACCCGACACCTGCCGCTCTGTGTACCGGGGCTCTACACGCCGACACCTGCCGCTCTGTGTACCGGGGCTCTACACGCTGACACCTGCCGCTCTGTGTACCGGGGCTCTACACGCCGACACCTGCCGCTCTGTGTACCGGGGCTCTACACGCTGACACCTGCCGCTCTGTGTACCGGGGCTCTACACGCCGACACCTGCCGCTCTGTGTACCGGGGCTCTACACGCTGACACCTGCCGCTCTGTGTACCGGGGCTCTATAACCCGACACCTGCCGCTCTGTGTACCGGGGCTCTATAACCCGACACCTGCCGCTCTGTGTACCGGGGCTCTATAACCCGACACCTGCCGCTCTGTGTACCGGGGCTCTATAACCCGACACCTGCCGCTGTGTACCGGGGCTCTACACGCCGACACCTGCCGCTCTGTGTACCGGGGCTCTACACGCTGACACCTACCGCTCTGTGTACCGGGGCTCTATAACCCGACACCTGCCGCTCTGTGTACCGGGGCTCTATAACCCGACACCTGCCGCTCTGTACCGGGGCTCTATAACCCGACACCTGCCGCTCTGTGTACCGGGGCTCTACACGCCGACACCTGCCGCTCTGTGTACCGGGGCTCTACACGCTGACACCTGCCGCTCTGTGTACCGGGGCTCTATAACCCGACACCTGGCGCTCTGTGTACCGGGGCTCTATAACCCGACACCTGGCGCTCTGTGTACCGGGGCTCTATAACCCGACACCTGCCGCTCTGTGTACCGGGGCTCTTGGTCAGAAGGTAACTTGCAGTGTGGTGACCGTAGAGAACTGGACAACCTTGAAGACGGTAGTTGACTTTTGGGAAGGGGTTAGCGGCCTGGCAGGCCACCAGGGCCAGTTGTGTTATGCTGCGACTCTCACCTCATCTTCCTCACGTGTGGGGCTTACCTCTTGGCACACACCTGTCTCCACACCTGACTATAACCTGGACTTTGTACAGTCTCAACCACACCCATCTACACCCAGCACTTCTTGCCTCAGTCACCATCTAAGATAAACAAGGTTCACCATCTCCTCTACTGCAGAACATAGCTTTCCATCTTTTTGTTACTGTTTGTATACATCTCTTTTATCGTCTTTATCCCTCCCTGTCTCACTTTCTCGTAATAGATCTCATGAGAAAAATCTCTAATGAGAAAATAGAATTTATTATCATAATCAACCCCAAAACTAAGGTATAGAGTTAAGACTCATAAGACAAGCTGGACAGCTAGCAGGAGAAGAAAGACATGACCGCTCCCAGGGACATGAAAAGTGTTCACGAGTGAGAATCGCTTAAAAACTCTTCGCTGAAAAAACTCGCTGAAGTGAACCCCGGAGGGAGCTGACCGTAGAGTTGTAAGCGAGGGAATTTACCTTACTTCCTACATCTATGGACAGCACAAAACGTCCACTAGACTGTGCGACACAGTGGTTGCAAGGATCAGGTTGGGTTACCGTTACCTGTGGCAGGTGGCTGCAGGTGACGGGTCTCCCAATCCTGAGCACTCCAGTTGCAAACTCTGTGAGCAGGAACTACGGCATGATCTCCCGCACTACATCACTGAATGCCCAGTTATTAGACCTTTCAGACCAGTTGGCATGAGGTACCTGGAGCTTTGCAATTACTTTATTCACTCTCGTATTCTTGAAGATATCCTCACAGTATACCCAAAATTTGCCAGTGCAGGCTATTAAACACATGGCCCTGTATGACTAACCATCCTGCGAGATGGGGACTTGTATTACCACTGCTACCTTATTCAATCTTGTGTTGATGATATCCTCAAAATGCATCCGGAGTCTGCCAGTGCAGACTGCTTATCACATGCCTCTGTATGACTAACCATCCTGTGTGATGGGGATTTTTTAGCATCACCTAGTTAGCTTTTTTGACACACTGTACTCCACTTCATATAGTCTAGGGTAGCTGCACTAATGCAGATGTACCTAATGTATTAATAAAAAAAAAATTACTACTGATCGTATAAAAAGCTATGATTTGTTCAGATCTGAAACCTATATCTATGGGCAGCACGAAACGTCCACTAGACTGTGCGACACAGTGGTTGCCAGGATCAGGTTGGGTTACCGTTACCTGTGGCAGGTGGCTGCAGGTGACGGGTCTCCCAATCCTGAGCACTCCAGTTGCAAACTCTGTGAGCAGGAACTGCGGCATGATCTCCCACACTACATCACTGAATGCCCAGTTACGAGACCCGTTGGCATGAGGTACCTGGAGCTTTGCAATTACATTATTCACTCGTGTTCTTGAAGATATCCTCATAATACAAGTGTGCCAGTACAGACTGCTCACCACACGGCCCTGAATGACTACCTCTCCCACAAGGTGGGGCTCTTTAGTGTCACTTAGCTTCCTCTTGACACACACACTGTGTGTTAATCCCACTGCCCCACACTTGTATTGTACCAGCTTGCGCTACCTTTCAGACAATTATTTCTTACGGATAGATATACCTCCATCACAGATAGTTCCTTGCGATTGAGAAAATCTAATTTTCAAATATTTTAGAATTTTAGAATGTCTCTCCATAGTCTGCACTTCATCTAAATGAATAATGGTCTGATGTTTTCTTCACGGGAGTTATTTCTGAGTGTTTGTATTAGTTTAGTCTCCCGTGTCTTCTTCCCCCACCATGTTGTCATTTATGTATTAATTAGGAAATCAAACTTGTAGAGCGTATTATAAATGAGGCCTTACCAAGGCGGCACACCCAGCCAGTGTGGACACTTACGCGGTGTGCTGCACACTTAGTCAAGGTATATTGTCTAGTCTTCAACGATTGTTAACAATTTTGAGGATATTTTAAGTGACAAACTTACCAGTCACCACACCATACTTCAGACTGTCCTCATACACCATCTCTTTGTCCTCATACCTCAGTTCATGCTCTGTCATCATACCCCAGCTCCTTCTCTATCCTCATATCCCAGCCACTTGTCTATCCTCATATCCCAGCCACTTGTCTATCCTCATATCCCAGCCACTTGTCTATCCTCATATCCCAGCCACTTGTCTATCTTCATATCCCCGCCACTTATCTATCCTCATATCCCAGCCACTTGTCTATCCTCATATCCCAGCCACTTGTCTATCCTCATATCCCAGCCACTTGTCTATCTTCATATCCCCGCCACTTATCTATCCTCATATCCCAGCCACTTGTCTATCCTCATATCCCAGCCACTTGTCTATCCTCATATCCCCGCCACTTATCTATCCTCATATCCCAGCCACTTATCTATCCTCATATCCCAGCCACTTATCTATCCTCATATCCCCGCCACTTATCTATCCTCATATCCCCGCCACTTATCTATCCTCATATCCCAGCCACTTATCTATCCTCATATCCCAGCCACTTGTCTATCCTCATATCCCAGCCACTTGTCTATCCTCATATCCCCGCCACTTATCTATCCTCATATCCCCGCCACTTATCTATCCTCATATCCCAGCCACTTGCCACTTATCTATCCTCATATCCCAGCCACTTGTCTATCCTCATATCCCAGCCACTTAT
The DNA here is from genome assembly GCF_020424385.1 of Procambarus clarkii. NCBI lineage: Eukaryota > Metazoa > Arthropoda > Malacostraca > Decapoda > Cambaridae > Procambarus > Procambarus clarkii. Next base: position 27,924 of record NW_025554398.1, read on the forward strand.
CTATCCTCATATCATCCCAGCCACTTGTCCCAGCCACTTGTCTATCCTCATATCCCAGCTCCTTGTTTTTTTAATGTTGCCGCCGAAGGTGGCTAGTTTATTGTGCACCCCATACTCATCCTGTGAGCGGTAGCGCAAAAGCATTACAGAGGGCACAAAAGGTCTTTATCAGACCTCATCTTAGATTATTACATAAACAATTTCATCTATCCTTCACACCGTATAGTTACATGTCAGCTAGTTACAGAGAAAGTGCTATTTCAAGAGCTACATATTTACAGTAAGTTATCATACATTAATGGTAGGTCTTATCGCTAATACATAATAGTTTGGCCAATGGAGATATTACAGAGTCATAGGGGAGCTTCTGTTTATTATTAGTCCTCACAATACACTACTTGTTTCTGAATCTCATATGTCGTTCATCTACTGGAAGCGAAATATGGATACAGTGCAAGGATTTCAGGTAATTTATCCATGGTAATAAGATAGGTTGCCATATCATACAGAGCGAGCTTAGATCTATCTCTAAACGGCTCAATTTTACTACAATCCAAGATATAGTGTTCGTGTCCCTGTCTTTGTCCACACACTTTACACTTTACTTCATCTAGATCCCTATACAAGCCGAACTGCCAGAGATACTTGTAGCCAAGTCTTATACGAGCTGTGACAACATCTGTTAGTCTACTGACTTTGTTACTTGCCCCATACACATGTTTTACTTCACACATTTCATTGTGATGAACGATGGACCTGCTAGTTCCAGTTTGCACTGTTCTACTTTCTTCAAATTCATCCAGGAGTTCTCGTCTAATGACACTTTTAAGGGACCTATTTGATAACTCAAGATTCCGTTCAATACTGTCTTTATTTACTGCAGCCTTAGCAAGGGCGTCAACTTTGTCATGTTCCTGCATGCCAATGTGAGAAGGAATCCACAACATTTTTATATTTACCCTCTTGCTAAGTATTCTTATATATCTACGTCTAGCTTCCAAGACAAGCACGTTATTACTTGATTGCAAACTGTTTATTGCTCGTAGTGAGGACAGGGAGTCAGAAATAATTAAGCTGTCTACTTCAGTGTTGTCAATAATTTCGAGTGCTCAGTATTGCTAACAACTCAGCTTGCATTGTGGACGCCCAGTTACTAATTCTTATATTCCTTTGAATTGTGCTGCCATCGGGCTGATGAGCAATAACAGCACTTCCTGCCCTCCCTGTAGCTGTATTGACTATACCCGTCAGTGTATATGGTCTGTGGTTTTCAGCTTGTATATTGTGAATGTGTTCTATGGTGCTTAATTTAGCAGCAAGCTGAGCATGAGGGTTGCTTGTGATTAGTTTCTTGGTGGGGTATGCAGGGGTCAGGATGTCAAAAGGTACTATCTGCCAGGGTGGAAGGAAGTGCTGTACTCTTTCATCTGTATATACATCGTTCAGTCCCATCATTTTAATATGAGTGGCTGTTCTTTGAATCCATTTAGACTCGCTAGTTCCATTTCGTATGTGTTCTAACAGTGCAACTGACACAATGTTGTTTTTGTTATCACGCAGAAGCTTTAGTCCCATCCTAAGATTAATTTCAAATATTCTATCTCGAATGCTAAGTATATTTAATTCTTTCCGCATGTTGAGAACTTTGGTAGTTATAGGACAGCCAAGAATAATTCTGAGTGCCCTAAATACGGTGTTAATATTAGAATAGAAAAAATGATGTACTTAGCATATATAAGGTCTCTGATAGACTATCATGCACCAGCTTTAGTCTTGCAAAATAGCAAAAGTATTGATAGACTGGAAAAAATGCAAATTGAAGCACTCAGCTCCTTGTCTATCATCTTATCCCAGGTCCTTGTCTATCATCTTATCCCAGCTTCTTGTCTATCATCTTATCCCAGCTTCTTGTCTATCATCTTATCCCAGCTCCTTGTCTATTACTTATCCCAGCTCCTTGTCTATCATCTAATCCCAGCTCCTTGTCTATTACTTATCCCAGCTCCTTGTCTATCATCTTATCCCAGCTTCTTGTCTATCATCTTATCCCAGCTCCTTGTCTATCATCTTATCCCAGCTCCTTGTCTATAATCTTATCCCAGCTCCTTGTCTATCATCTTATCCCAGCTCCTTGTCTATCACTATATCCCAGCTCCTTGTCTATCACCTTATCCCAGCTCCTTGTTTATCATCATATCCCAGCTCCTTGTCTATCATCTTATCCCAGCTCCTTGTCTATCATCTTATCCCAGCTTCTTGTCTATCATCATATCCCAGCTCCTTGTCTATAATCTTATCCCAGCTCCTTGTCTATCATATTCCAGCTCCTTGTCTATCATCATATCCCAGCCACTTGTCTATCATCTTATCCCAGCTCCTTGTCTATCATCATATCCCAGCCACTTGTCTATCATCTTATCCCAGCTCCTTGTCTATCACCTTATCCCAGCTCCTTGTCTATCATCATATCCCAGCTCCTTGTCTATCATCTTATCCCAGCTCCTTGTCTATCATCATATCCCAGCTCCTTGTCTATCATCATATCCCAGCTCCTTGTCTATCATCATATCCCAGCTCCTTGTCTATCATCATATCCCAGCCACTTGTCTATCTTCATATCCCAGCTCCTTGTCTATCACCTTATCCCAGCTCCTTGTCTATCTTCATATCCCAGCTACTTGTCTATCATCTTATCCCAGCTCCTTGTCTATCATCTTATCCCAGCTCCTTGTCTATCATCTTATCCCAGCTACTTGTCTATCATCTTATCCCAGCTCCTCTCCTTTCTTGACATCCTAACACTTATGCTGTCTTTACATCCTAGCTCCAAGTCTGTCCTTATGTGTCGTGTCTCGAGGTGTTGCAGACATGTTGAGAAAGTGCTTAAGAAGTGTTGAAGATCTCAGCTGTTGAGTCGTATTGCAGTAGAGATCCTAGACGAGGCTTTGCGACAGTCATGGGGCCAACTTGTGTCGGGATACTGAGAGTGTGTCGTCTAAGATAGACTCCGGCGCTCTCTGGCAGATGTGGTTATCCAGAGTGTGTGTGTGGAATCTATGTACTCACGTCTGACCTCAGGGAGTGTGTTTGGAGTACGTAAATGTAAGTGTACTCACCTAGTTGTGTTTGCAGTGGTTGAGCTCTGGCTCTTTGGTCCCGCGGCGTGGCTGCGGGACTGTGAAGTCCTGTACACACTGGGTCAGTGTGTACAGGACTGATGGGTCCTGTGTAGTGATGGGTGAGTGTGTACAGGACTGATGGGTCCTGTGTAGTGATGGGTCAGTGTGTACAGGACTGATGGGTCCTGTGTAGTGATGGGTGAGTGTGTACAGGCCTCCAGTGTAGGTACCACTGTCTCACAGTCTCCATTATATTTCCTAATATAATACAAATCAAACTGTATTTACTAATCTAAACGTTTTACAATGTGTTTATATTGTATGTGTGTTTAACTGAATCGTTGAACGACTAAAAGAATAATATCATAAACAAATAATTTGGAAATTAAACATATGTAAACCAGGTATACTCTGTAAGTGGTAATTAAACGACAAATTATATCCAGGGGAAACAAAAGTATATTTCATTAGAGTATATATTATGACAATTTGTATTCTTTGCAAACATGATTTTTTAAACATTACAAAATTTTAAGCATCAAGCATTATTAAATATTAAACTGGCAGCATTGGGATACCATTCCACCTTAAACTTGTGAGCATTAAAGACACTGAAACACTTGTTCACTTTTTAATTAAAGAAGTATATGTTTGTGGTGAAATATTAATGTAATTTTTTTAACTTTGTGTATTCAAATGTATTAATGTTTCAGGCGGGGACGACCACCTGCCCGCCAAACACACACCGAAACTACGACGTTGGTACAACGTTCGAACAAGTTTTAACACCTCCTAACCAGTTATAACAACCAATATAGCAAGTTGTAACAACGTTCTAATACGTCATAAACACATGAAGCCAAAATGTAACAACTTTATTACAAGTTGTAATAAGCGGAAAATAGAGACAGTTACGGTTTGTGTTTCCAGGGTGGCGTTGTTGTCGTTGATGACTTTAACTTGTGCGTTTTGGAATGGAATGGAACTATCAGGAGAAAGCGCCAAGCCATTACGACTATGTAGCACTGGGAAGGGGTCAGGATAAGGATTTGGGAATAGGATGGAAGGAAGGAATGGTGCCCAACCACTTAGACGGTCGGGGGATTGAACGCCGACCTGCATGAAGTGAGGCCGTCGCTCTACCGTCCAGCCCAAGTGGTTGGGCGTTTTGCAAGCTTGCGACTGGACCGGTTACCATACTTTAGAATGGGAGTCTTCACGGTACTCACATAGTTGTGCTGGCAGGGGTTGAGCTTCGGCTCTTTGGTCCCGCCTCACAACTGTCAATCTGGTAAATAGGTTCCTAAGCCTACTGGGCTCTTATCATATGAACATTTGAAACTGTGTATGGAGTCAGCCTCCACCACATCACTGCCTAATGCATTCCATTTATTGACTACTCTGACACTGGTCGGTTACCCTGATGGTACTCGACCTCTGCTGTTTACTGTTGTGATGTTATACTGGAGTATACCTGGGAGGAGCCGCTGAGCAGCTTCATGTAGCTCTCCATATATACTGTAGAGATGATGTGCACTGTGCATCGCTCTGTAGAGCCTTCATGAAGCTCTACAGTCCTCCACTCTCCGCAGCTCCTTTAGCGGGAGTTATAATGATTTACTTTTGTCATGTCAATACCCAAGACAGTAGGCTCCTTGTGAAACATCGACTCTACAGCAGCTTTTAAACATTTCAGACTTAATTTTGTCTTGTTTTGGGGCATCCTACTTCAGCTGCAGATTGCAATTGAGGTCTAACGTATGTTGTGCGTAATCTTGTTTAGCATGTCTCGGTCCTCATACATAAGATATTATAACTGCCCACACCAGTGTTGTCTGCCATCTCGTCAGGTGAACCCGTCCGCGGGCTAAAGTGACTCGAGTGAAAGAACTGCCGCCCTGGTTAGGCTCCTGGATATTTGGGTTGATATTTTTGATGCTCTGAAGGCTCTTTAAGGTTCCTCTAATATTATGTTGTAATATATATATATATATATATATATATATATATATATATATATATATATATATATATATATATATATATATATATATATATATATATATATATATATATATATATATATAAATGTTTGTAAACTGGCAACCGTTACGGACAAATTTATTCTCAAATTATTATAGTATATTTTATTATATATATCGAGGCTTTAAAATAGTCACCAAAGTCCCTGGATAACTCGTTTTCTTTGATAAGCTCTAAGCCAAGGTTTCCTTTAATGTAAAATTCTGGGGAGTACTCAAGCGCGCCAGAATTTCACATTTCACGTTTTAGGAAGAAACATTAATATATAAACATAAACATATGTTTATAATATATAAAACATAAACATAAATACAAAAAGTTAAAAAAATTACATTAACCTTACCCCTAACCACGGATTGGAAGCACATAATAACACTAATTACGAAGTGCATTTTGAGGTGATTACAAGGAGAGAACATTACCCCCTGAATAACTATCTACGGGCTCACCATAGCCCGTGCTACTTGGAACTTTTTGTTCCAGGTAGCGAATCTTTAACAACAACAACAACAACATTACCCCCTGAGGATACCTGGGTATTTGACCTGTATTATTTTATGGTGATTGTTATTTATGATCTTTACTAGATACATTTATTTGTCAGATTTTAAGAGTGAAAGAGAGCATATTGACCGTAAGATGGTTGGAGAGTCTCCGTGGCGTAATGTTAAGATGCTCGCCTGGCATTCCGCGAGCGCTTTGTCATGGGTTCGTATCCTGGCCGGGGAGGATTTACTGGGCGCAATTCCTTAACTGTAGCCTCTGTTTAACGCAACAGTAAAATGTGTACTTGGATGTAACAACGGTTCTTCGCGGCAGGGGATCGTATTCCAGGGACCATAGGATTAAGGACTTGCCCGAAACGCTACGCGTACTAGTGGCTGTACAAGAATGTAACAACTCTTGTATATATAAATAAAAAAAACTATTTAAATTAACCAAAAAAAATGTAAAGTTCTCTCTGCTGCACATACAGAGAAAACTCACATCAAACGGATATCATCAGCGGCATATGCTAGATTGGCCAACATAAGAACTGCCTTTAGAAACTTGTGTAAGTAATCTTCAGAACCTTGTATACCCCTTATGTCAGACCAATCCTGGAATATGCGGCTCCAGCCTGGAGTCCATACCTAGTTAAACACAAGACAGTGATGTGGTGAAGGTAGACCTCATACACAGTTTCAAATGTAGACATGACAGAGCCCAGAACACCTAGGAATTTGTACACCAGTTGACTGACGGTTGAGAGGCGGGACCAAAGAGCCGAAGCTCAAGCCAGCACAACTAGGTGTGTTGATCATTTAGTGAGAGGTTGGACAAGAGCGAGAGGAACCCATCGTCGTGGAGTAATATCCAGGAAGTGCCAATACCTCAAGTATTCTGGACGGCTATCTGGCTTGCAGAAGTCTTTGGTATGTGAAGGGGGCCTGTTGTATCCTGTGTTGAAGTTCTTCACAGTCATGAGCACTAACAATGGTTACCAACGGGTGTTGTGCGCAGTAGACGTGATTACTTCTGCATGGATCCTAATAAACCCCAGCGGCGTCTGTCTTTGAAAAGACTCCTTGAGAGAGTTCGTGTAGAGGTTTCTGAACCAAGGTCCTTTAAATGTCCTACAGTGTGACCGTTTCGGAGGGGCGTGTGGGCGTGGTGTCTGGTGGCGCCGCTGTTGCTGGGACCTCGTACAGGTGCTAGACGCTATACCTGCCCAACTGCAGCAATGTTAATTATCAAATGACAAAAAACGGTTGATGTGAAAGACGAGAAAACATTGTTTGGTGTTATGTCCTTCAGGATTTTGTAGACTTGGTGTATTAAAGACTGTCTTCTAGTGTATTAAATTATGAGTTCTAGCACAATGAGAAAATACTGAAGACGTTGGATTGGAGTGAACCGGCGAACCTGGACTCCTCAAAGTCCAGGTTCTACATCGTTTTCCCTGTCAAGGTACGAGAATATTAATTATAAAACGGCATCCAACTGGAATGCTAATTTGGAGACTTATAACGCAGGACTTATAAGGCAGAATTTAAGTCCTTCGGGATTATACTTGTGTGAGTGTCGTCTAGGAATCCTGCGCCGGGAGGCTGGACATGGCTGTTACACTTCCTTCATGTTGGTAGCAAAAGAATGACACTGGCGGGTACACTACTTGACGATATTATGTTGTGTCTCTTGTTAGTGTCCGTCCTAAGTCGATCACGTGACATAAGTGAACGTTAGGCTTTTTATTATGAGCAGTCAAGTGTGCGTGCGTGCTGAACTGTGTGTGTGTGTGTGTGTGTGTGTGTGTGTGTGTGTGTGTGTGTGTGTGTGTGTGTGTGTGTGTGTGTGTGTGTGTGTGTGTGTGTGTGTGTGTGTGTGTGTGTGTGTGTGTGTGTGTGTGTGTGTGTGTGTGTGTGTGTACTCACCTAGTTGAGCTTGCGGGGATGAGATTCAGCTCTTTGGTCCCGCCTCTCAACCGTCAATCAACAGGTGTACAGGTTCCTGAGCCTATTGGGCTCTATCATATCTACACTTGAAACTGTGTATGGAGTCAGCCTCCACCACATCACTGCCTAATGCATTCCATCTGTTAACTACTCTGACACTGAAAAGTTCCTTTTAACGTCTCTGTGGCTCATTTGGGTACTAGGTTTCCAGCTGTGTCCCCCCCGTATACCACCATGCCAGCGACGTGAGGTGCAATTCCCGCAGCCTTTCCTCGTAACTCATGCCTCTTAGTTCTGGGACTAGTCTAGTGGCATACCTTTGGACTTTTTCCAGCTTCGTCTTGTGCTTGACAGGGAACGGGCTCTATGCTGGGGCCGCATACTCCAGGATTGGTCTTACATATGTGGTATACAAGGTTCTGAATTATTCCATACACAGGTTCCTGAACGCTGTTCTGATGTTAGCCAGCCTCGCATATGCTGCAAATGTTATTATTTTTATGTGGGCTAGACGGCAGAGCGAGGGTCTCGCTTCATGCAGGTCGGCGTTCAATCCCCGATCGTCCAAGTGATGGGGCACCATTCTTTTCCCCCCGTCCCATCCTAAATCCTTATCCTGATCCCTTCCAAGTGCTTTATAGTCGGAATGGCTTGGCGCTTTCCCCTGATAATTCCCTCCCTTCCCTCAGGAGACAGGTTTGGTGTGATATCAACGCCTAGATCTTTCTCTCTGTCTGTTTCATAAAGATCTTCATCTCCTATTCGGTATCCTGTGTCTGGCCTCCTGTTTCCACTGCCTAGTTTCATTACTTTGCATTTACTCGGGTTGAACTTTAGCAGCCATTTGTTGGACCATTCACTCAGTCTGTCTAGGTCATCTTGTAGCTTCCTACTATCATCCTCTGTTTTAATCCTCCTCATAATTTTTGAATCATCAGCAAACAGTGAGAGGAATGAGTCTATACCCTCTGGGAGATCATTTACATATATCAAAAACAGTATAGATCCAAGGACTGACCCCTGCGGGACTCCACTGGTGACGTCTCGCCAATCTGAGACCTCACCCCTCACAGTGATTCGCTGTCTTCAGTTACTTAGGTACTCCTTTATCCAATGGAGTACCTTTCCTTTCACTCTTTCCTGCATCTCCTGCCTGTGTGTGCGTGTGTGTGTGTGTACTCACCTAATTGTACTCACCTAATTGTGCTTGCGGGGGTTGAGCTTTGGCTCTTTGGTCCCGCCTCTCAACTGTCAATCAACTGTGTGTGTGTGTGTGTGTGTGTGTGTGTGTGTGTGTGTGTGTGTGTGTGTGTGTGTGTGTGTGTGTGTTAGAGAGAAATATATGTAGTAGGTATAATGGAGGAAAAATAGATTGGTCAGAAAGGCGGGGTCCAAGAGCTAATATCTTGATTCTGCTAACACAAATAGTAAATACACACACACACACAAGATTTCTATAGTTTATGCTTCGGGTAAGGACAGTATATGCTTGACCATATCTAGTCAAGCATAAGACTAAACTGGAAAAAGTTCGAAGGTTAACCACCAGACTAGTACCCGAGCTGAGAGGTATGAGCTACGAGGATAAACTACGGGAACTAAACTTCACGTCGTTGGAAGACAGAAGAGTTAGAGAGGACATGATCACCACATACAAGATTCTCAAAGGAATCGACAGGGTAGATAAAGACAGGCTATTTAACACAAGGGGCACACGCACTAGGGGACACAGGTGGAAACTGAGTGACTAAATGAGCCACAGAGATATTAGAAAGAACTTTTTTAGTGTCAGAGTGGTTGACAAATGGAATGCATTAGGAAGTGATGTGGTGGAGGCTGACTCCATACACAGTTTCAAGTGTAGATATGATAGAGCCCAATAGGCTCAGGAACCAGTACACCTGTTGACTAACAGTTGAGAGGCGGGACCAAAGGACCAGAGCTCAACCCCCGTAAGCACAACTAGGTGAGTACAAGACATGATGGTGCCACGCAAGAGACTAGAGCACAAGCTGGAGATCCACTCAGGAGTGATAGGGGAAGGTACTCCATTGGATAATGGAGTACCTAAGCAACAGAAGCCAGCTCGTCACTGTGAGGGAGTGGGGGGGGGGGTCTCGGAGTGGCGATAGAAAGGTGAAAAGGAAGAGCAACATAACTACAGACCTGGTCTAGTGTGTCGACCAGTACACCTCACACAGACCTGGTCTAGTGTGTCGACCAGTACACCTCACACAGACCTGGTCTAGTGTGTCGACCAGTACACCTCACACAGACCTGGTCTAGTGTGTCGACCAGTACACCTCACACAGACCTGGTCTAGTGTGTCGACCAGTACACCTCACACAGACCTGGTCTAGTGTGTCGACCAGTACACCTCACACAGACCTGGTCTAGTGTGTCGACCAGTACACCTCACACAGACCTGGTCTAGTGTGTCGACCAGAACACCTCACACAGACCTGGTCTAGTGTGTCGACCAGTACTGCTCACACAGACCTGGTCTAGTGTGTCGACCAGTACACCTCACACAGACCTGGTCTAGTGTGTCGACCAGAACACCTCACACAGGCCTGGTCTAGTGTGTCGACCAGTACACCTCACACAGACCTGGTCTAGTGTGTCGACCAGTACACCTTACACAGAAGTAAACCAAGTTTTCGGTCTTGCTCACTCTGAACACAGTCAGGGACGGCAGTCACTCTGCCACCACAGTTTTTCAGACTGAACTTGTTGCAAGTCTTCAGTGAGCCCGACCAGCCCAAGGGTCACCAGCCCTCACGCCTGGCGTTGGTCTGAAGTCACCTTCAACCATCTGAAGGTTGAGGAAGGACTTTCCGCCCGCTTGCTTGCTGGTCTGCCGGCCAGTCAGTGCGTCGTAGAAGCCATTCTTCGGCCGGTCGATGGGTTATAGAAACCATTTTCCGGCCGGTCGATGGGTTATAGAAACCATTTTCCGGCCGGTCGATGGGTTATAGAAACCATTTTCCGGCCGGTCGATGGGTTATAGAAACCATTTTCCGGCCGGTCGATGGGTTATAGAAACCATTTTCCGGCCGGTCGATGGGTTATAGAAACCATTTTCCGGCCGGTCGATGGGTTATAGAAACCATTTTCGGCCGGTCGATGGGTTATAGAAACCATTTTCCGGCCGGTCGATGGGTTATAGAAACCATTTTCCGGCCGGTCGATGTGTTATAGAAACCATTTTCCGGCCGGTCGATGGGTTATAGAAACCATTTTCCGGCCGGTCGATGGGTTATAGAAACCATTTTCCGGCCGGTCGATGGGTTATAGAAACCATTTTCCGGCCGGTCGATGGGTTGTAGGAGGGGGACCTTCGGGGGGGGGGATTAGTTGAACAGAGATGACAATGAAATTATATTTGTTACGGAGGTCAAGGATAGTGTGTATGTTGTTATGCTGTAGGGATGCAGTCGGGTGTGCTCAGGTGTAGTGGAACATAAATGTCCATAGTTCCAAATGATTGTAAAAGTTTTGTGCTTCTAGGAGGTCGTAGGAACGCCTTAGGCTAAATATTTGGTCTAGGATGTTATAGTATGTCTTGTCTAAATTTAAGGATACTCGGTACAGCTGACTGGGAGTGAGAGGGCGCGCGCCTATACTAACAGTTGAGGGTTTCAAGTGTGATATTAAAAGGGTTCGGGGCTTCCATGGGAAATTAAAAAGGGGCCGAGGCCTTCCACAAAGACAAAGAGAACTCCGGGCTTTCATGGAGACATAACAAGTGTTCAGGGGTTCAGAAGTGGCATAAAAGGACTCAGGGGGTTCCGAGGAAACATTTGTATTTATATAATGCGCTTCTGTTTTTAGCAAGAATTTGTCGCTGTCGTTTACCTGCTATTTATATTCAAGAATTTTCTGGAGTCTCATCAGTCTCATATTAATGTCTCAATATGAGACATCAGTATGAGTCTCCATGCAGGCGATGAGTCACAATAACGGGGCTAAAGTAAGTCGACCAGACCACACACTAGAAGGTGAAGGGACGACGACGTTTCGGTCCGTCCTGGACCATTCTCAAGTCGATTGTGTCTCAATATGAGACATCATATTTGAATCTCATCAAATATTTATTTCGTGAATGTTTTGTGGTGATGAGGCACTATGGGACGAGGTAAGAGGCCTTTCTTACCGCAGGTCCTCATATAGTCCTTACTATCTCTCGCAGGTTGAAGATTTGGGTTCTTTACTGTAATGTTGGTGACTGTATCCCAGCTCCTTAAAGAGGCGATGGAGGATTCATTTACTCGTTAATTGTCTAGAACGTCTTTGATAAGACATTTAGCTACCGAAGAACTCTTCTTTTGTAAGTAAAATGTCATTCAATTTATGCTTAAAATTTAAAATTTGATTTAGACTGCTGTACATCTGCTTATTCCATCCTGAATTGTAATGATTTGTAAAAGTTGTTACGAATAAAGTTTGTGATTCTGATTCTGATAATGACAAATGTCTGCTGATAATGTGACTCTCTTCACTTAAAAAGCCCCGAAATAATCTCAAGATAACCTCTTATGTAATTATTGTAATGTAATTTTTATGCAAATTTTCCCAGTTATAAGTGTACAACCATTTATGAATAAAGTCTTTAAATGAACAAATCCACAAGGGCCGTGACGAGGATTCGAACCTGCGTCCGGGAGCATCCCAGACACTGCCTTAATCGACTGAGCTACCTTGTGGATTTGTTCATTTGATGCATCACGTTAGTGTGATCTCTGTGTGTAATAAAGTCTTTGATTTGATTTCGTTTAATTTCGCGTACTGACGCACCTGGAGCTGTGTGACTCGGTGGTAACTCCTTGTGTTAGAGATGCGTCTTTCTCCCATTTTAACATGAATATTCCAGCTGTGGACCTCGTAGACCTGACAACTGGTGCTCCCAGGCCGCACCCACCCAACAATTACAGGTCCATTTAACGTTAAAACTTCGCAATCCGAGGTTATTATTGTAATAGACAACCTTTCAGCGTTTCAGACCTCATAAACTGCTTAATAAATGCGGTCGGGCGGTTGGTACTTCGTTCCAGCGATGAATTCTTTTGTTCAAGACATGTATCATAAATTCCAGTAGTAGAGACTTTGTTCTTGTGGTAGAGCCTTTGTTCTTGTGGTAGAGCCTTTGTTCTTGGGGTAGAGCCTTTGTTCTTGTGATAGAGCCTTTGTTCTAGTGGTAGAGCCTTTGTTCTTGTGGTAGAGCCTTTGTTCTTGTGGTAGAGCCTTTGTTCTTGTGGTAGAGCCTTTGTTCTTGTAGTAGAGCCTTTGTTCTTGTAGTAGAGCCTTTGTTCTTGGGGTAGAGCCTTTGTTCTTGTGGTAGAGCCTTTGTTCTTGTGGTAGAGCCTTTGTTCTTGTGGTAGAGCCTTTGTTCTTGTGGTAGAGCCTTTGTTCTTGTGGTAGAGCCTTTGTTCTTGTGGTAGAGCCTTTGTTCTTGTGGTAGAGCCTTTGTTCTTGTGGTAGAGCCTTTGTTCTTGGGGTAGAGCCTTTGTTCTTGTGGTAGAGCCTTTGTTCTAGTGGTAGAGCCTTTGTTCTTGTAGTAGAGCCTTTGTTCTTGTGGTAGAGCCTTTGTTCTTGTAGTAGAGCCTTTGTTCTTGTGGTAGAGCCTTTGTTCTTGGGGTAGAGCCTTTGTTCTTGGGGTAGAGACTTTGTTCTTGTAGTAGAGCCTTTGTTCTTGTGGTAGAGCCTTTGTTCTTGTGGTAGAGCCTTTGTTCTTGTGGTAGAGCCTTTGTTCTAGTGGTAGAGCCTTTGTTCTTGTGGTAGAGCCTTTGTTCTTGTGGTAGAGCCTTTGTTCTTGTGGTAGAGCCTTTGTTCTTGTGGTAGAGCCTTTGTTCTTGTGATAGAGCCTTTGTTCTTGTGGTAGAGCCTTTGTTCTTGTGGTAGAGCCTTTGTTCTTGTGGTAGAGCCTTTGTTCTTGTGGTAGAGCCTTTGTTCTTGTGGTAGAGCCTTTGTTCTTGTGGTAGAGCCTTTGTTCTTGTGGTAGAGCCTTTGTTCTTGTGGTAGAGTTTTCGTTCTAATGAACAAATCTTCATTCCAGCGGTGATAGTCGGGGCTGTTCATTACTGAGGTTCCCATTCATCGTTCTAGAGCGGAATCCTTCCTTCAAAAAATATGTATTTTCTTCATGCGAATAATCCTTCATTCCAGGAGAGAATATTGTGTCGGAGCGGTGCTATGAGCGTGGTGGAGCGGTGCTATGAGCGTGGTGGAGCGGTGCTATGAGCGTGGTGGAGCGGTGCTATGAGCGTGGTGGAGCGGTGGTATGAGCGTGGTGGAGCGGTGCTATGAGCGTGGTGGAGCGGTGGTATGAGCGTGGTGGAACGGTGCTATGAGGGTGGTGGAACGGTGCTATGAGCGTGGTGGAACGGTGCTATGAGGGTGGTGGAACGGTGCTATGAGCGTGGTGGAGCGGTGCTATGAGCGTGGTGGAGCGGTGCTATGAGGGTGGTGGAGCGGTGCTATGAGCGTGGTGGAGCGGTGCTATGAGCGTGGTGGAGCGGTGCTATGAGCGTGGTGGAGCGGTGCTATGAGCGTGGTGGAGCGGTGCTATGAGCGTGGTGGAGCGGTGCTATGAGGGTGGTGGAGCGGTGCTATGAGGGTGGTGGAACGGTGCTATGATCGTGGTGGAGCGGTGCTATGGGCGTGGTGGAGCGGTGCTATGAGCGTGGTGGAGCGGTGCTATGAGCGTGGTGGAGCGGTGCTATGAGCGTGGTGGAGCGGTGCTATGGGCGTGGTGGAGCGGTGCTATGAGCGTGGTGGAGCGGTGCTATGAGCGTGGTGGAGCGGTGCTATGAGCGTGGTGGAGCGGTGCTATGAGCGTGGTGGAGCGGTGCTATGAGCGTGGTGGAACGGTGCTATGAGGGTGGTGGAACGGTGCTATGAGCGTGGTGGAGCGGTGCTATGAGCGTGGTGGAGCGGTGCTATGGGCGTGGTGGAGCGGTGCTATGAGGGTGGTGGAGCGGTGCTATGAGCGTGGTGGAGCGGTGCTATGAGCGTGGTGGAGCGGTGCTATGAGCGTGGTGGAGCGGTGCTATGAGCGTGGTGGAGCGGTGCTATGAGGGTGGTGGAGCGGTGCTATGATCGTGGTGGAGCGGTGCTATGGGCGTGGTGGAGCGGTGCTATGGGCGTGGTGGAGCGGTGCTATGAGGGTGGTGGAGCGGTGCTATGAGCGTGGTGGAGCGGTGCTATGAGCGTGGTGGAGCGGTGCTATGAGCGTGGTGGAGCGGTGCTATGAGCGTGGTGGAGCGGTGCTATGAGCGTGGTGGAGCGGTGCTATGCTATGGCGTGGTGGAGCGGTGCTATGAGCGTGGTGGAGCGGTGCTATGAGCGTGGTGGAGCGGTGCTATGAGCGTGGTGGTGGAGCGGTGCTATGAGCGTGGTGGAGCGGTGCTATGAGAGCGTGGTGGAGCGGTGCTATGAGCGTGGTGGAGCGGTGCTATAGCGTGGTGGAGCGGTGCGTGGTGGAGCGGTGCTATGAGGGTGGTGGAGCGGTGCTATGAGCGTGGTGGAGCGGTGCTATGAGCGTGGTGGAGCGGTGCTATGAGCGTGGTGGAGCGGTGCTATGAGCGTGGTGGAGCGGTGCTATGAGCGTGGTGGAGCGGTGCTATGAGCGTGGTGGAGCGGTGCTATGAGCGTGGTGGAGCGGTGCTATAAGGGTGGAGGAGCGGTGCTATGAGCGTGGTGGAGCGGTGCTATGAGCGTGGTGGAGCGGTGCTATAAGGGTGGTGGAGCGGTGCTATGAGCGTGGTGGACTATGAGCGTGGTGGAGCGGTGCTATGAGCGTGGAGGAGCGTGCAGTGCGGGCATGTTGCGTGGCGTCACGCTACAGTCTGGAGGTAGTAACAGCAGGGCAGGAAATGCCAAAACTTGACCCCGAGAGGACACGCTTCTTTTCCAAGAAGGTCTGACCATGTCTGCTGGCTAGGCCCCGCCCATATTGAAACCCGCCCACTTGCACCCAGCACTTTTACCTCCACCTCCTCCTACCCCCTCCTACTCTTCTCCCCTCTCCCGTTACTCCAAATCTCCCTTTCTCTCACTCTCACTCTCCGTTTGCATGCTAAGGCTCTCCCAGGTGCTAGGAGATCATTTGAGGAAAATAAAAAGGCACGCCGGAAGCTGGCTAGCTCCCCCCCCCTCTCCTACTCTCTCTCTTCTCTCTCTCTCTCTCTCTCTCTCTCTCTCTCTCTCTCTCTCTCTCTCTCTCTCTCTCTCTCTCTCTCTCAGAAAATGTGCTTTTAGTAATAACTGTAAAATTAGTATTTTCTCAATAGCATTTCTTCGACCAAAAATTTTAGTCGTATTTAGGCAACTCTTTAAGCACGTACAGTACATCTAGTACATTTTGTCACGTCACTATTTGTCTTCTAGTAACTGCTTGAAGTTGAGGAGTCAAAGTAGCAGGAGCCATAGTGACAACTGAAGCAGGTAAAGAAACAATGGTCAGTGTAACAAGAGAAGGAAGATGAGCTTGAGTCAAGAGTGTCAGCAGGTAGAGGAGCAGGAATAAATGTAGCAGAAGGCAGAGGAACAGCAAAGACGTAGTAGTAGAAGCAGGAGAGAGCAGAAATCAAAATAACAGCAGCAGCAGGTAGATGAGCAGCAGCAGCAGGTAGATGAGCAGCAGCAGCAGGTAGATGAGCAGCAGCAGCAGGTAGAGGAACCGCATTAGCAGGTAGAAGGGCAGAAGCAGCAGACAGAGGAGCAGTAAGAAGAACAGCAGCAGCAGCAGCAGCAGCAGCAGCAGCAGCAGCAGCAGCAGCAGCAGCAGCAGCAGCAGCAGCAGCAGCAGCAGCAGCAGCAGCAGCAGCAGCAGCAGCAGCAGCAGCAGCAGCAGCAGCAGCAGCAGCAGCAGCAGCAGCAGCAGCAGCAGGGAAGGAACAGGCAAAAGTCCTCATTAGTGGCTTCACTCATACTATTGTTTATATCTGTTTTTGGTCTAATTTACCTTAAGTTTTCAAGAGTTCATGACCAGAGCTAATTTTCCCTTTGCTTAAGTTTTCGTATTGTCAGTGTTATCATCTTTTATATTGTCTTCCTTTATTTTCCAGTGGTGTCAGTAACTAAGTACTTCTGGGGGAGATATTGGAAGGTCTCGCGGTCCAGTCGGTGGCGCATGTGTCTAACATCATCGACATTGTGGGTTCGAGCCCCTCATACATCCTCAATGTTGATTCATTTATGATTCATTGTGAGAGGATAATGAATTATGAAGAGAAAGGGGTAAGCCCTGGTGACTATAGAGGAGGGGGGAAGGTGGGAGTCGGAACACCAAGAGGGAGGAGTGGGAAGGGTCGAAGCATCCTTACTCAACCACTTGTACCATCACAGATCCGAAGCCGACCCGCAAGACGTCAGGTCGCCGCTGTACAAGCCAATCCAAATTGGACATTGTGAAATTACTAATGTTCTCATTGTAGTCAATGAGTGTTGTTAATATTAACCTATATCGGGTGAGATAGGCCAGGCCTTCCTTCACTAGGGGAGCCGGTCGGCCGAGCGGACAGGACACTGGACTTGTAATCCTGTGGTCCCGGGTTCGATCCCAGGCGCCGGCGAGAAACAATGGGCAGAGTTTCTTTTACCCTATGCCACTGTTACCTAGCAGTAAAATAGGTACCTGGGTGTTAGTCAGCTGTCACGGGCTGCTTCCTGGGGATGGAGGCCTGGTCGAGGACCGGGCCGCGGGGACACTAAAGCCCCGAAATCATCTCAAGATAACCTCAAGATAACCTCCTTACAACCCCCCCCAACAGCTTCGGCTAACGCGCCAACCTCTTCTCTCCTTACAGCTGTTAGTCTCCTCTCTGTGTGAGCTCTTCCCGGAATCGTATAGCTCGCCCCCCCCCCCCCCCAACCTCCAGCCAGTGCTCGCCGACACAAGCACTTAGTGTCGCCGTAAGTGTCTCCCAGAGACACTTACGAGCATGTGGCCGATGGGACGGAGGCTGGGTGCTTCCCTTCCTGCCCTCAAGTAAACACAAAGAAACTAGTGATGCAAGGGGAAAGTTGTTCGTGTAGACGCAAGAGCGGTGAAATAGCTCTTGTGTGGAGGGTTAATTACTAAACAAAATTTCTGCGGTTTTGAACACTAGTTGTCCGAAACACAAGTGTTGTCTTTTATGTTGAAATGGAACTTCTAAGATTCGAAAACCCAACAATCCCAAGACATCACGGTTGCTTTCGCTATTTAATTGAAAATTCGCACATTCCAAACCCCGAAGTCACAGAAACCCAAGGGTCGTTTTTGGCTACTAAAATGAAACTTGAGCTTATTTACCCCGGCACAATGAGCCGCTGTTCCCAGTGGAACTTACCACTTCACAGGCCATTCAATTCACTGCTACCCAAAGCACCGCACCAAGAATCACATTGGCAGTGACACTGAAGCTCTTGCACCGAGCGTCGCGACCTGTCTTCCCAGAACTCCAGGGAGTTCGACCAGGCCTCCACTCTTAGTCTTATTCTTAGTCTGAGTCTTAGACGAGGAGAGAGGGCGCTAGGGGAGGAGAACCCTTCTCTCACAGCTGAACACGGCTGGAGAGGCTAGGATGAGTGGCTGGCTGGCTGGCTGGCTGGCTGGCTGGCTGGCTGGCTGGCTGGATGGCTGGCTGGCTGGCTGGCTGGCTGGCTGGCTGGCTGGCTGGCTGGCTGGATGGCTGGCTGGCTGGCTCATTTGCCGTCCGACTGACAATTATTAAATTAAATTCAAACAGGAAATTAGTTCCAATTTGTGTACCGGCTTGTCTAGACCATTATTAGCTTCCTTTTTTTTGTTAGATTTTCGTTAGTGTTTTGCACCACGAATTGTGATAAGTACTTGTAGCATTTGTTGTTGGTAATGAAGCCAAGTTTTGTGCTGAGCTGAAGTGTTAAGTAGTTTCAAATTAAGGTATGCTGTAGTTATATTAATTTGTGCCGAGGTATTGATTCTAGGTCTCTGATATGTGTGTGTGTGTATATATATATATATATATATATATATATATATATATATATATATATATATATATATATATATATATATATATATATATATATATATATATATATATATATATATATATATATATATATATATATATATATATATATATATATACACACGCAAATATCCTCTACCATCTGGAGGGTGAAGAAACACTAGATCCTTTAATCTTTCCATTTTTATTTTTCGACGTATCATTAGCAATGTGACATGAACAAATCCACAAGGGCCGTGACGGGGATTCAAACTTGTGGATTTGTTTATTTGATGCATCACGCTATTGTGATTTATGTGTGTAATGAAGTAAGGACGAAGAGGGAGAACGGCCTATTGACATAGCTCGAGTGCATGGGGGAGTTGTGTAAAACCCTGGTTTGTGCCTCGGAGAGGCTGCAGGATCCAAGTAAGTTCAGTAGAACTTCTGGTTGCAATTCTTTTGACCATGTCGTAACTCAGACAATTACGGCATCGTCTGGGATGCTCTCGGACGTAGGTTCGAATCCTCGTCACAACCCTTGTAGATTTGTTCATTTCATGCATCACACTATTGTGATTTCTGGGTGCAATGTGACATTTATACTATATACAGCTATACTGAGCTTACAAGATAAATCTAGACATTCATAAGTGTCGGTACACCTCGCTCTACGATTCACCAAACCCTCTTAATGGTAGGGATCGGCGAAGGATAGAGTGAGGTGATTGTTGCTTGACTCCAGCTTTTAGCTGTCCATCAGGCCTTACATCTTCCCTCTGGATCACTGGAGGACCATCAAACAGCTGTATGTTCGAAGTTAAATTCATCTGAGAGCTGGCACCAGTAATAAACATCAGTCTACACTAAGGAAACAAACATAGGAATGTGCCTCAATGCCAATAGTGACTGCTCCAGACAGGTACAAGAGGAGTGTTATCAACGCTTACGTCGACCGTGCTCTCAGCCACAGCTCAGGATGGAAGCAAGTTGAAGAACTCTGTAGGGTAAGGCAACAACGGCTTCTCTAATGGTTTTGTTGAAGACATCATAAAAAGAATGGTAAAACGCCATGCAATCTCTGAAGAGTCAACCAACACAACACATGTACCCCCTATTAGACTATTTTACAGGAACTTCTTTTTCACAGCTCATAAAACGGAGGAATGGGTCCTGAAAGATATTGTTGATAGGAACGTTATCCCTACAGACAAAAATCAGAAAATACAATTGACGATTTACTATAAAACCAAAAAAACAGCCAATCTATTCATGAAAAACTCTCCAGACACAAAGTAGTGTGCCTTAAAAGAGGCCAACGTCGTCTATGCCTTCAAATGTCCACTTGGGGACTGTAAGCCCCAAAGAACTCAGCAAGACAACAACATCTCTTTCCAGGCGATTAACGATGCATAAGCAACAGGGCTCCATTAAGGAACATATAATCTCTTCCCACAACCAGACCATCACCAGAGAAGTCTTAACAAACAACACAGAAATCATCGATAGATACAACGATAGCAGGCGGCTTGACATCTGCGAGGCACTACACATCAAAATGTCTACACCAGCAATCAACAGCCAATTAATGCACAACTATATTCTATATAATATATTCTATATTCAACGCAACACAGAATTCTGCTCAAATGCCTCCTTCAGCTCCTGCAGATGTCTGACATCAGGTACCTGTGTAAAAATGTCGTCAACATACCTGCAGTATATGGCCGGTTTCAAGTTCATGTCAACTAAGACTTTTTGCTCGATGGTACCCATGTAGAAGTTTGCAAACATGACACCTAAGGGAGAACCCATGGCGACCCCATCTACTTGCTTATACATGTGCCCATCCGGGCTCAAGAAGGGTGCCTCTTTAGTACAAGCTTGGAGTAGTTTCCTTAGAATGTTTTCTGGTATGTCAAGAGGAGTACAGGCCGGATCACGATACACTCTTAACATTCTAAGGAAACTACTCCAAGCTTGTACTAAAGAGGCACCCTTCTTGAGCCCGGATGGGCACATGTATAAGCAAGTAGATGGGGTCGCCATGGGTTCTCCCCTAGGTGTCCTGTTTGCAAACTTCTACATGGGTACCATCGAGCAAAAGGTCTTAGTCGACATGAACTTGAAACCGACCATATGCTGCAGGTATGTTGGCGACATTTTTACACAGGTACTTGATGTCAGACATCTGCAGGAGCTGAAGGAGGCATTTGAGCAGAATTCTGTGTTGTGTTTCACTTACAAGATGGAGAAGGATTGGAAGCTGCCCTTTCTAGATGTAACAGTCACGGAAAGGAGCAGAGGTTTCCACACTGCAGTCTACACTAAGGAAACAAACATAGGAATATGCCTGAATGCCAACAGTGACTGCCCGGACAGGTACAAGAGGAGTGCCGTTAACGCTTATGTCGACCGTGCTCTCAGCCACAGCTCAGAATGAAAGCAAGTCGACGAAGAACTCTGTAGGGTAAGGCAGGTCCTAGTCAACAACGGCTTCTCCAATGGTTTCGTTGAAGACATCATAAGAAGGAAGGTGAAACGCCATGCAACCTCTGAAGAGACAACTAACACAACACCTGTACCCCCTATTAGACTATTTTACAAGAACTTCTTTTCCACAGCTTATAAAACGGAGGAAAGGGTCCTGAAAGATATTGTTAATAGAAACGTTATCCCTACAGACAAAAATCAGAGGATACAACTGACGATTTACTATAAAACCAAGAAAACGGCCAACCTACTCATGAGAAACTCTCCAGACACAAAGCAGAACCATCAATCAACAGCCAATTAATGCACAACTATATTCTACCCACTTCAAGACTCCGCTCCAATATAGAAGCATCAAGAAATATGGGCCAATAGGCCCTCTGCAGTTACTTCCATTCTTACCTTCAATACCCATTGTTTCGTGTTCTATCCTGTGTTGAAAGTTTTGTTCACCTCATCCAAAACTGTTGTAACATATCACCTCACCCAAATGCAGATATATATATATATATATATATATATATATATATATATATATATATATATATATATATATATATATATGTACATATATATATATATATATATATATATATATATATATATATATATATATATATATATATGTACATATATATATATATATATATATATATATATATATATATATATATATATATATATATATTTAATTGTGAGCTGAGTGTGGAGTAAGAATGAAAAGACCATTACCCCGGGCCAGAGTGTGATCGGGTCGACTGTAAAATCCAGGTTGGGCTCCAGTTTGGGGCCTCCAGAACCTCCAAATTAATTCAGTAGAGTTCCGGGTTGGTCGACTTTAGTAGCATAGGGCCGCGTCGATTAATATAAAAGGCAAGCTTTAATGAGCGTAAGTTAGTTCCAGAATGTGAGTGAAGCCAGTGAGGAAGGTGAAGGGTGAGGGTGACGCTCATGGGAGAGAAAGTGAGGAGTGTGAGTGACGTCAAGAGCGTCACTCACACTCCTCACTATCCCCCTCACTCTCTCCCCAGGAGCGTCACTCTCACTCTTCACTATTCCCCCTCACTCTCTCCCTAGGAGAGTCACTCTCACTCTTCACTATTCCCCCTCACTCTCTCCCTAGGAGACTCACTCACACTCCTCACTATCCCCCTCACTCATACCCCAGGAGAGTCACTCACACTCACACAGTGAGGGGGATATTGATTGTGAGTGATGACACTTGCGAGAGAGTAAGGAGTGAGTGACCCCCCCCCTCCCCGTGGATACAGTGAAGAGTGTGAGTGACTTCATTGGGGAGAGAGTGAGGGGATAGTGAGGAGTGTGAGTGACGCCCCCTCATTACCCCCCTCATAGTGTCAGTGACGCCCCTCACAGTGAGTGACGCCCCCTCACTACCCCCCCCCCTCACAGTGTGAGTGACGCCCCCTCACTACCCCCCCCCCTCACAGTGTGAGTGACACCCCTGGGGAGACAGTGAGGGAGAGTGAGTGCAGGGATGTACAGGAGCGCCGCTACTGAAGCATAGCTAAACAGGTCCTATCTAGTTTTTCCTCCGCGGTATGAAGTCTTGTTCTAAGTGAAGACGAGCCTGTGTGTTGCTGTGGTGGTGGTGGTGCTGTGGTGGTGCTGTGGTGGTGTTGCTGTGGTGGTGGTGGTGCTGTGGTGGTGGTGGTGCTGTGGTGGTGGTGTTGCTGTGGTGGTGGTGCTGTGGTGGTGGTGGTGGTGCTGTGGTGGTGGTGCTGTGGTGGTGTGTGGTGGTGGTGGTGTGGTGCTGTGGTGGTGGTGTGGTGCTGTGGTGGTGTGGTGGTGGTGGTGGTGGTGGTGTGGTGTGGTGTGGTGGTGGTGGTGGTGGTGCTGTGGTGGTGGTGGTGGTGCTGTGGTGGTGGTGGTGGTGGTGGTGGTGGTGGTGGTGGTGCTGTGGTGGTGGTGGTGGTGATGGTGGTGTGGTGGTGGTGGTGGTGGTGTGTGGTGGTGTGGTGGTGGTGGTGGTGGTGGTGGTGGTGGTGGTGCTGTGGTGGTGGTGGTGGTGGTGTGGTGGTGGTGGTGTGGTGATGGTGCTGTGTGGTGGTGGTGGTGGTGCTGTGGTGGTGGTGGTGCTGTGGTGGTGGTGTGCTGTGGTGGTGGTGGTGGTGGTGGTGGTGGTGGTGGTGTGGTGTGGTGGTGGTGGTGGTGGTGGTGGTGGTGGTGGTGGTGGTGGTGGTGGTGGTGGTGGTGGTGGTGGTGCTGTGGTGGTGGTGGTGGTGCTGTGGTGGTGGTGGTGGTGTTCCTGTGGTGGTGGTGCTGCTGTGGTGGTGGTGGTGGTGTTCCTGTGGTGGTAGTGGTGGTGGTGGTGGTGTTCCTGTGGTGGTGGTGCTGCTGTGGTGGTGGTGCTGTGGTGGTGGTGGTGGTGTTCCTGTGGTGGTGGTGCTGTGTGGTGGTGGTGTTCCTGTGGTGGTGGTGGTGATGGTGTGGTGGTGGTGTGGTGGTGGTGCTGTGGTGGTGGTGCTGCTGTGGTGGTGGTGGTGGTGTTCCTGTGGTGGTGGTGGTGGTGGTGGTGGTGGTGGTGGTGCTGTGGTGGTGGTGCTGCTGTGGTGGTGGTGCTGTGGTGGTGGTGGTGGTGTTCCTGTGGTGGTGGTGCTGTGGTGGTGGTGTTGCTGTGTGGTGGTGGTGCTGCTGTGGTGGTGGTGGTGGTGTTCCTGTGGTGGTGGTGCTGTGGTGGTGGTGGTTCCTGTGGTGGTGGTGGTGGTGGTGGTGTGTGCTGTGGTGGTGGTGGTGCTGTGGTGGTGGTGGTGCTGTGGTGGTGGTGGTGCTGTGGTGGTGGTGGTGGTGTTCCTGTGGTGGTGGTGGTGCTGTGGTGGTGGTGGTGGTAGTGCTGTGGTGGTGGTAGTGGTGTTCCTGTGGTGGTGGTGCTGTGGTGGTGGTGTTCCTGTGGTGGTGGTGGTGGTGCTGTGGTGGTGGTGTTGCTGTGGTGGTGGGTGTTCCTGTGGTGGTGGGTTCCTGTGGTGCTGTGGTGTTGCTGTGGTGGTGGTGTTCCTGTGGTGGTGGTGGTGGTGCTGTGGTGGTGGTGGTGGTGGTGGTGTTGCTGTGGTGGTGGTGGTGGTGTTCCTGTGGTGGTGGTGGTGGTGGTGGTGGTGGTGGTGGTGGTGGTGTTGCTGTGGTGGTGGTGTTCCTGTGGTGGTGGGTGCTGTGTGGTGGTGGTGGTGGTGGTAGTGCTGGTGGTGGTGTGGTGGTGTGGTGGTTGGTGGTGGTGGTGGTGGTGCTGTGGTGCTGTGGTGTTGCTGGTGGTGGTGTTCTGTCTTTCAGTGGAAGGTGGTGTTTCTTTGAAGGTGTTTGTGGTGTTGGTCAGTTAGCGTGGTGGTGATCACAAAGATCTCATCTGTGACTCATCTTTGTGTAGGTTTGCACGTTAGTTTTCAGGTGTGTAGTGGTACTGGAGGGTACAGATGTGGCCGGGCTAGAGCCTTGTATAGTTGTGTCCGTGCTGAGGCTGTGCAATATCTCCAACGTTCCTAGGCCTTTTTTCATTTTGTTTATTAAGTCATTTAAGTTAATTTTGAATCCTGTTCCATTAATGTTGAGTCTGTGTATTCTGCCTACAGCCGTATTGTGGATAGTACTGATATGGGAGATAGATCAGCACTGATATGGGAGATAGATCAGCACTGATATGGGAGATAGATCAGCACTGATATGGGAGATAGATCAGCACTGATATGGGAGATAGATCAGCACTGATATGGGAGATAGATCTACTCAGCCAATCTCAAATCCAAGAGGAGACTTCAGCAAATTTAACTTAAATAATAAACTGTTTAATAAGGGACTAATAAACCAAGACCTCACAGAAAGAAGCTGGGGGTCATTGCGCAGAGCCGGTCGGCCGAGCGGACAGCTCACTGGACTTGTGATCCTGTGGTCCCAGGTTCGATCCCGGGCGCCGGCGAGAAACAATGGGCAGAGTTTCTATCACCCTATGCTCCTGTTACCTAGCAGTAAAAATAGGTACCTGGGTGTTAGTCAGCTGTCACGGGCTGCTTCCTGGGGGTGGAGGCCTGGTCAAGGACCGGGCCGCGGGGACACTATAGCCCCGAAAGCATCTGAAGATAACCTCAAGAAGGACTCGACAACACATAAATTATTAATAGTCTGAGGACACTATGGTTCTGTTTTCAGTGGACCATCTTGAGGTTATCTTGAGATGATTTCGGGGCTTTAGTGTCCCCGCGGCCCGGTCCTCGACCAGGCCTCCACCCCCAGGAAACAGCCCGTGACAGCTGACTAACACTCAGGTACCTATTTTACTGCTAGGTAACAGGAGCATAGGGTGAAAGAAACTCTGCCCATTGTTTCTCGCCGGCGCCTGGGATCGAACCCAGGACCACAGGATCACAAGTCCAGCGTGCTGTCCGGTCGGCCTACCGGCTCCCTATGAACATGAACACACCGGAGGTCAATAATTCAAACGAATTGTTCATAGTTGTGACACAGCATCAAACCGTGTATATCACATGTCCCCGTAACCCCTGTAGGGTAAGGTAGCGGTGACAGCGTGCCCGCGCACTCTGCACCTGGCCCAGATTGCTGCAAGTTTATAAATGCTTCAAGAATTGCAGAAAATCAGTATATTATAGGCCGTTAACATTACTTGGAGACAAAGCCTATTGGGCACTAAAGGAATTACTGGCAAAGTAGGAAGATGAATCTATAATTTCGTAGCGAACAAACCACAGTGTAATTGTCAACACAGTCAAATCCAGATCATCCACAGTGTCATCTACAGTGATGATACAGTACTGTACACACTACAGTACTGTACACTGTAGATGACACCAGGATTTTCATGAGAGTGGACAATATAGAAGACACAGCAAACCTTCAGACTCATGTAACTCAGGTCTTCCAATGGGCCACAGATAATATGTTTTATGAAGGTAAGTTCCAGCTCTTGTGCTATGCTCACAACGAAAATTTAGCAGTCCCCTTGGCGAAGTGGTAAGGCACTCGCCTGGTGTTTGGACTAGGTTCGCATCCTGGCCGGGGAGGATTTACTGGGCACCAATCCTCAACTGTAGCCTCTGTTCACCTAACAGTAAAATAGGTACCTGGTTGTAAAACGATTTGGCGGGTGGTATTCCAGGGAATATTAGGATTAAGGACCTGCCCGAGACGCTCCGGTGCTGGTGGCTGTACAAGAATGTAACAACTCTGGTGTATATATATAAATAAATACAAATAAATAAAAAAATCAAACGGGAAACCCCATAATAAAGGTAGTCAACCCACACCGTAGAACAACAAATCATTGTGAAGGAACTTGGAGTAATGTCACAAGACGACACTTTTAAATGATATAACAAAGTAGTTGTCACAACTGCAAGAAAAATAAAAGGTAATCTTTTAAACGAGACACCTGCAAAGGATACCTGATCAATCTGGCTGTGACTCATACGTGAGACTGCGAGCGGCTGCGTCTAACAGCTTCCTTGACCAGACCACAAACCAGGGGGGGGAGGGGCCTGGTCAGAGACCGGGCCGCTGGGACGTTGATCCTTGGAGCACCCACAAGGTAACCCACAAGGTAAGGTAAGGAGGAGAGGGAAGATGGGGGGGGGGAGCGGATGGGGGGTGAGGCGGGGGAAGGGGGCTGGCGGGGTCAGACTGGAGGAGGGGGGGTGGGGGGAAGGGGGGGGGCAGAGAAAGGTGCTTCCTGAGGAGTGAGTAAGGTGTTGAGGGAGAGCTGGGTGGACCCGGGAACTTCAAGGCCAAGTTCATGCTCAGCCTCGCTAAGTGTGCTCCGCGCGCTGCTCACTCTCTCGCCCCCTCTCCTGTGGCACCCTGAAGGGGGCCCTGGGCAGCCAGGGCACGATGCCACTGGGCACTGGGTCATGATATATGCCTTCACCACCTCCACCGGGCCCGCTTGGGGCAGGCAACGGGGGGCACATCACGCCGCATTCCTCCACTGGTCCACCTTCCTGTTAGAAAGTTATAATTCTGCTGACTGTGTCTGGCGCGCCGCTCTTGCATGACCGCCCACCCGCTGCCAGCTATGTTGTGCTGTTTGGCCAGGCTCTGCTCTAGCTTCACCAGAGTCTCCTGCTGCTTTCTTGTGCTGCTTCGCCAGTGTCTCTTGCTGTTCGCTAGTGTCTCTTGCTGCTTCGCCAGTGTCTCTTGCTGCTTCGCCAGTGTCTGGTGCTGCTTCGCCAGGGTCTGTTACTGCTTCGCCAGTGTCTCTTGCTGCTTCGCCAGTGTCTCTTGCTGCTTCGCCAGTGTCTGGTGCTGCTTCGCCAGGGTCTCTTGCTGCTTCGCCAGGGTCTGGTGCTGCTTCGCCAAAGTCAGCTATGAGAAACAGGCAAGATGTGTTGTGGTTCACCCTGTGTGTGTGTGGGTTGTGTGTGTGTTTGTATCTACTTCTAACTTACACTATTCTACTTATTGACAGCTCTAACGCTGATAAAGTTATTTCTGGCGGTTGTGCGTCTCTAGTTCCATCTATGACCCCTCGCTCAGCTGGCTCCGAACAATACTGCTTTGTCTACTTGTCAATTTCTCTTAGAATCTTATTTATATGTTGATATTATATTCCTCACCCCTATCTCACCTCTCCTCCTGCTGCTGGATAACAGCTTGATGGAGTTCTGGGAGTTGTTCTACTGCCCAAGCCCGGCCCGAGGCCAGGCTTGACTTGTGATAGTTTGGTCCACCAGGCTGTTGCTTGGAGCGGACGGCAGGTCCACATACCCACTACAGCCCGGTTGGTCCGGCACTCCTTGAAGAAAACTATTCAGTTTTCTCTTGAAGATATCCACGGTTGTTCCGGTCTTGTAAAGTCCAATTCTCTCAGTCTATCCTTATGGACTAATCCTTTCATCTCAGGAACGAGTCTCGTTGCATATCTTTGGATCTTTTCTAGTTCTCCTCCTTTTTCAGGTAAGTGTTCCAAGCTGGGGATGCAAATTCTCAGTGTGGGTCTCACACTCTGTATATAGGGGCCCAGAAGGCCCCTTTTGTACTAATTTCTGAAGGATACACGGATGTTGCCCAGTATGCAACTGTTATTATTCTGCTAATGTGGGTTTTCGGCATCAGATTTAGGATGTCCACTTCCAGGATAACCTGGAATAATGTCCACTCAAGATAACCTCAAGATAACCAGGTGTTTCTCCTTTTCTTATTGAAGAATGGGCCTTCCCTCTATCCTATACTGCTATACTGATCTGCGCACTCCTCTTCTCATTACTTTGCATTTGGCTAGATTAAACACTAGCAGCTATTTTTCAGACCACTTCTGGGAAATGTTCGAATCCGTTCGCCCTGCCTCACAATCTATTTCTGTTCTGACTCTTCTCGTCAGCCTTTCATCATCTGCAAAGATTGATGAAGGAGCTAATTTCGTATTAGGTCATTGACATACATTAGAAACAGCATGGGCCCCAGAACCGACCCCTGAGGTACTCCACTCGTAAACTCTCTCCGTTCCGATGTCTCGCCTCTCACATTAACCCTTTGCTTCCTTCCTGAGAGGAACTCTCTGACCCACCTAAGGACTCTCCCAGACACCTGCCGGCTTCTCTAGTTTGAGTAGGAGTCTTTCCTGCTGGATCGTGCGACATGCTTTCTGACAGTTGAGGAATATAAAGTCTGCCATTCTTTCTCTTGTTTGTTTTCTGTCATTTTCTTGTAGAACTGTTGCAAATATGTTTGCGGCAGTAGATTTTCAGTAGATTTTAGTAGATTTTTGCCAGTTTTAGTAGTTTTCCTCTACTAAAACTGGCCTGGTTACTTAAAAAAAAAATTATGTTCTCAATGTTCTACTAGACTGCTTCGAATCACTTTCTCTCTAGCAACTTGAAAGGGATATGTGAGTGTGTACTCACCTATTTGTACTCACCTATTAGTGCTTGCGGGGGTTGAGCTTTGGCTCTTTGGTCCCGCCTCTCAACCGTCAATCAACTGGTGTACAGATTCCTGAGCCTTCTGGGCTCTATCATATCTACATTTAAAACTGTGTATGGAGTTAGCCTCCACCACATCACTGCCTAATGCATTCCATCCGTTAACAACTCTGACACTGAAAAAGTTCCTTCTAACGTCTCTGTGGCTCATGTGGGTACTCAGTTTCCACCTGTGTCCCCTTGTTCGCGTACCACCAGTGTTGAATAGTTTATCCTTGTCTACCCTATCAATTCCACTGAAAATTTTATAGAAAGTGATCATGTCTCCCCTCAGTCTTCTGTCTTTCAGTGTAATGAGGTGCATTTCACGCAGCCTTTCCTCGTAACTCATGCTTCTTAGTTCTGGGACTAGTCTAGTGGCATACCTCTGAACTTTTTCCAGCTTCGCCTTGTGCTTGACAAGGTACGGGCTCCATGTTGGGGCCGCATACTCCAGGATTGGTCTTACATATGTGGTGTACAAGATTCTGAACGATTCCTTACACAGGTTCCTGAAGCTGTTCTGATGTTAGCCAGCCTCGCATATGCCGCAGACGTAATTCTTTTTATGTGGGCTTCAGGAGACAGGTTTGGTGTGATATCAACTCCTAGATCTTTCTCTCAGTCCGTTTCATTAAGTACTTCATCTCCTATTCTGTATCCTGTGTCTGGCCTCCTGATTCCACCGCCTAGTTTCATTACTTTGCATTTACTCGAGTTGAACTTTAGCAGCCATTTGTTGGACCATTCATTCAGTCTAAATCATCTTGTAGCCGCCTACAAGATCTTCTGTTTCAGTCCTCATAATTTTTGCATCATCAGCAAACATTGAGAGAAACGAGTCTATACCCTCTGGGAGATCAATTACATATATAAGAAATAGTGTAGGTCCAAGGACTGACCCCTGCGGGACTCCACTCGTAACGTCTCGCCAATCTGAGACCTCACCCCTCACACTGACTCGTTGTCTCCTGTTGCTTAGGTACTCCCTTATCCAATGGAGTACCTTCCCTTTCACTCCAGCCTGCATCTCCAGCTTTTTCACTAGCCTCTTGTGTGGTACTGTATCAAAGGCTTTCTGGCAATCCAAAAATATGTAGTCTGCCCACCCTTCTCTTTCTTGCCTTATTTTTGTTGCCTGGTCGTAGAATTCGATTAACCATGTGAGGCAGGACTTGCCATTCCTGAACCCATATGTGTGTGTGTGTGTGTGTGTGTACTCACCTATTTGTTCTCACCTATTTGTGTCTGCAGGATCGAGCATTGACTCTTGGATCCCGCCTTTCGAGCACCGGTTGTTTACAGCAATGACTATGGTCCTATTTCCTTATCATACCTAGTTTTAAAATTATGAATAGTATTTGCTTCCACAACCTGTTCCTTAAGTGCATTCCATTTGTCAACCACTCTGACACTAAAAAAGTTCTTTCTAATATCTCTGTGGCTCATTTGGGCACTCAATTTGTGCTTCTGCGTGTGCATGTGTGTGTGTGTGTGTGTGTACTCACCTCGTTGTACTCACATAGTTGTGCTTGCGGGGGTTGAGCTTTGGCTCTTTGGTCCTGACTCTCAACTGTGAATCAACTGGTGTACAGATTCCTGAGCCTAATGGGCTCTATCATATCTACATTTGAAACTGTGTATGGAGTCAGCCTCCACCACATCACTGCCTAATGCATTCCATTTATTAACTACTCTGACACTGAAACAATTCTTTCTAACGACTCTGTGGCTCATTTGGGTACTAAGTTTCCATCTGTTTCCCCCAGTTCGTGTTCCGCCGGTGCTAAAGAGTTTGTCTTTCTCCCCCTTGTCAATTTCCCTGAGAATTTTGTAGGTGGTTATCATGTCTCCCCTTACTCTTCTGTTTTCCAGGGACGTGTGGTTCAGCTTCCTTAGCCTTTTCTCGTAGCTCATACCTCTCAGTTCCGGGACGAGCCTGGTGGCATACCTTTGAATCTTCTCTAACCTGTCTTGTGTTTAACTAGGCATGGACTCCAGGCTGGAGCTACATATTCCAGGATTGGTCTGACATAAGTGGTATACAGGGTCCTGAACGATTCCTTACACAAGTTTCTAAAGGCAGTTCTTATGTTGGCCAGTCTAGCATATGCTGCTGATGATATCCTTTTGATTTGGGCCTCAGGGACAAGTTCAGTATGATATCAACCCCCAGATCTTTTTCTATTTGACTCTTGCAGGATTTCACCTCCCAGATGGTAACTGTGTTCAGCCTTTTGCTCCCTTCGCCTAATTTCATTACTTTACACTTTCCTGAGTTGAACTTTAGTAGTCACTTTCTAGACCATTCCTCCAGTTTGTCCAGGTCGTCCTGTAGTCTCTGTCTATCTTCATCTGTCTAGATTCTTCTCATAATTTTTGAATCATCAGCAAACATTGAGAGGAATGAGTCTATACCTTCTGGAAGATCATTTACATATATTAGAAACAGGATGGGTCCAAGTACTGAGCCCTCTGGGACTCCGCTGGTGACATCTCGCCACTCTGATGTCTTCCCCCTCACAGTTACTTGCTGTTTCCTGTTGCTTAGATACTCCCTTATCCACTGGAGCACCTTACCTTTAACTCCTGCCTGTTGCTCCAACTTTTGTAACAGCCTTTTGTAAGGTACTGTGTCAAAGGCTTTCCGACAGTCCAGGAAAATGCAGTCTGCCTACCCTTCTTTTTCTTGCCTGATTTTTGTCGCCTGACCAAACAATTCTATTAAACCTGTGAGGCACGATTTACCATCCCTGAACCCATGTTGGTGGTGTGTTACAAAGCTGTTTCCCTCCAGATGCTCTACGAGCCTTTTCCTCACGATCTTCTCCATCACCTTGCATGGTATACAAGTTAGGGAAACTGGCCTGTAGTTCAGTGCCTCTTGCCTGTCACCCTTTTTATATATTGGGACTACGTTAGCTGTCTTCCAACTTTCTGGTAAGTCTCCTGTTTCCAGTGACCTGTTATACACCATAGACAGTGGCACACTTAGTGCTCCTGCACCTTCCTTTAGTATCCATGGTGAGATTCTGTACTAACCAAAAGCTTTTGTCACATTCAACTCAAACAGATGCCATTTGATCTCATTTCTGGTAGTTCAAACTCCCCCAAGGTTGCTTGGTTTACCGCCCCCTTCATTGAGTACAGGGACGTCTCCTTACTCTATTGTGAAGACCTCCTGGAATCTCGAGGAATTCTTCACACACCTTCTTGTCGTTCTTTGTCTATCTGCTTTCCCCTTTTCTCAGTGACATCACTTCTCTGGTAGTCTCAGGTTCATCAGTTTCGATAGATTCTCTGGATAGCTGAAGCCCCATCAAGTTCCTCTTGATGGGGCTGTGGAGCAGCTTGGGTTTGGACTTGGCTTTACTTGTGATGTTATTTTCATAGTGTCAGTTTTCTCACTCTGAGGTACTCATTCCCGGCTGCCTGATTTCTCCTTCTACTCTGCGGTGTTCTGTTATTGCTGTAGTGTTCTCTGTGTTCTTGTACTTCACTGCTGCGCTTCCTTACATGCCTGACTCAACCGTGGACTCATCTGTTGCTTTTCATTTTTCTCCTTTTGGGTGAGATAATGTACTTACATAGTTGTGCTGGCGAGGGTTGAGCTTCGGCTCTTTGGTCCGCCTCTCATCAATCAATCAACAGGTGTACAGGTTCCTGAGCCTACTGGGCTGTATCATATCTACATTCAAACTGTGTATGGAGTCAGCCTACACCACATCACTGCCTAGTGCATTCCACCTGTTAACTACTATGATATTAACAAGTTTTTTCAAACGACCCTGTGGCTCATTTGGGTTCTCAGTTTCCGCCTGTGTCCCCTTGTTCGCGTTCCACCCGTACTAATTACTTTATCTTTACATAGCCTGTTAATTCCTCTGAGAATTTTATACTAATGATTATGCCTCCCCTAACTCTTTTGTCTTACAGTGTGGTGAGGTGAGGTTCTAGTACTCTTTCCTCGTAGTTCGTACCTCTCAGCTCGGGGACTAGTCTCGTGGCATACTTCCCAACGTTTTCTTACTTATTTTGTGTTAGACTATATATGGACTTTACATTGCAGCTGCATATTCCAGTATTGGTCTGACGTATGAGGTATACAAGGTTCTGAATAATTCCTGACACAAGTTTATGAAGGCAATTCATATGTTCATCAGCCTTGCATACGCCGCTAATGTTATCCTTTTGATGTGAGCTTCAGGGAACAGGTTTGGTGTGATATAAACTCCCAGATTATTATTTCGTCTTGACACCTGAAGATAGCCTCTCTCCCATGTGGGCCATGTGGTGGTACATGTGGTGGGCCATGTGGTGGTACATGTGGTGGTACATGTGGTTGTACATGTGGTGGTACATGTGGTGGTACATGTGGTGGTACATGTGGTGGTACATGTGGTGGTACACGTGGTGGTACACGTGGTGGTGGTACATGTGGTGGTACACGTGGTGGTACACGTGGTGGTACACGTGGTGGTACATGTAGTGTACACGTGGTGGTACACGTGGTGGTACACGTAGTGGTACACGTGGTGGTACATGTGGTGGTACATGTGGTGGTACACGAGGTGGTACACGTGGTGGTACATGTGGTGGAACATGTGGTGGTACATGTGATGGAACATGTAGTGGTACATGAGGTGGTACATGTGGTGGTACATGTGGTGGTACACGTAGTGGTACACGTGGTGGTACACGTGGTGGTACACGTAGTGGTACATGTAGTGGTACACGTGGTGGTACATGTAGTGGTACACGTGGTGGTACACGTAGTGGTACACGTAGTGGTACACGTAGTGGTACATGTAGTGGTACACGTGGTGGTACAAGTAGTGGTACATGTAATGGTACATGTAATGGTACATGTGGTGGTACATGTGGTGGTACACGTGGTGGTACATGTGGTGGTACACGTGGTGGTGGTACATGTGGTGGTACATGTAGTGGTACACGTGGTGGTACATGTGGTGGTACATGTGGTGGTACATGTGGTGGTACATGTGGTGGTACACGTGGTGGTACATGTGGTGGTACACGTGGTGGTACATGTGGTGGTACATGTGGTGGTACATGTGGTGGTACGTGGTACACGTGGTGGTACATGTGGTGGTACATGTGGTGGTACATGTGGTGGTACACATGTGTGTACATGTGGTACATGTGGTGGTACATGTGGTGGTACATGTGGTGGTACATGTGGTGGTACATGTGGTGGTACATGTGGTGGTACATGTGGTGGTACATGTGGTGGTACATGTGGTGGTACATGTGGTGGTACACGTGGTGGTACACGTGGTGGTACATGTGGTGGTACATGTGGTTGTACATGTGGTGGTACACGTGGTGGTACATGTGGTGGTACATGTGGTGGTACACGTGGTGGTACACGTGGTGGTACATGTGGTGGTACATGTGGTGGTACATGTGGTGGTACATGTGGTGGTACACGTGGTGGTACACGTGGTGGTACATGTGGTGGTACATGTGGTGGTACATGTGGTGGTACACGTGGTGGTACACGTGGTGGTACATGTGGTGGTACATGTGGTGGTACATGTGGTGGTACATGTGGTGGTACACGTGGTGGTACACGTGGTGGTACATGTGGTGGTACATGTACATGTGGTGGTACATGTGGTGGTACATGTGGTAGTACATGTGGTGGTACACGTGGTGGTACATGTGGTGGTACATGTGGTGGTACATGTGGTGGTACATGTGGTGGTACATGTGGTGGTACACGTGGTGGTACATGTGGTGGTACACGTGGTGGTACATGTGGTGGTACACGTGGTGGTACATGTGGTGGTACATGTGGTGGTACATGTGGTGGTACATGTGGTGGTACATGTGGTGGTACATGTGGTGGTACATGTAGTGGTACACGTGGTGGTACATGTGGTGGTACATGTGGTGGTACATGTGGTGGTACACGTGGTGGTACACGTGGTGGTACATGTAGTGGTACATGTGGTGGTACATGTAGTGGTACATGTGGTGGTACATGTGGTGGTACATGTGGTGGTACATGTGGTGGTACATGTGGTGGTACACGTGGTGGTACATGTGGTGGTACATGTAGTGGTACACGTGGTGGTACACGTGGTGGTACGTGTGGTGGTACACGTGGTGGTACATGTAGTGGTACATGTAGTGGTTACATGTGGTGGTACACGTGGTGGTACACGTGGTGGTACACGTGGTGGTACATGTAGTGGTACATGTGGTGGTACATGTGGTGGTACACGTGGTGGTACACGTGGTGGTACACGTGGTGGTACACGTGGTGGTACATGTGGTGGTACACGTGGTGGTACACGTGGTGGTACATGTAGTGGTACATGTGGTGGTATATGTGGTGGTACATGTGGTGGTACATGTAGTGGAACATGTAGTGGTACATGTGGTGGTACATGTGGTGGTACATGTAGTGGTACACGTGGTGGTACACGTGGTGGTACGTGTGGTGGTACACGTGGTGGTACATGTGGTGGTACATGTGGTGGTACATGTGGTGGTACATGTGGTGGTACACGTGGTGGTACACGTGGTGGTACATGTAGTGGTACACGTGGTGGTACATGTAGTGGTACACGTGGTGGTACACGTGGTGGTACACGTGCTGGTACACGTGTGGTACATGTAGTGGTACATGTGGTGGTACATGTAGTGGTACATGTGGTGGTACATGTGGTGGTACATGTAGTGGTACATGTGGTGGTACATGTGGTGGTACATGTGGTGGTACATGTAGTGGTACACGAGGTGGTACACGTGGTGGTACATGTGGTGGAACATGTGGTGGTACATGTGATGGAACATGTAGTGGTACATGAGGTGGTACATGTAGTGGTACACTTGGTGGTACATGTGGTTGTACATGTGGTGGTACACGTGGTGGTCCATGTGGTGGTACATGTGATGGTACATGTGGTGGTACATGTAGTGGTACACGTGGTGGTACATGTGGTGGTACATGTAGTGGTACATGTAGTGGTACATGTAGTGATACATGTGGTGGTACATGTGGTGGTACACGTGGTGGTACATGTGGTGGTACATGTGGTGGTACACGTGGTGGTACATGTGGTGGTACATGTGGTGGTACATGTAGTGGTACATGTAGTGGTATATGTGGTGGTACACGTGCTGGTACACGTGGTGGTACATGTAGTGGTACATGTGGTGGTACATGTGGTGGTACATGTAGTGGTACACGTGGTGGTACACGTGGTGGTACACGTGGTGGTACATGTAGTGGTACATGTGGTGGTACATGTAGTGGTACACGTGGTGGTACACGTGGTGGTACGCGTGGTGGTACATGTAGTGGTACATGTAGTAGTACACGTGGTGGTACAAGTAGTGGTACATGTGGTGGTACATGTAGTGGTACATGTAGTGGTACAAGTGGTGGTACACGTGGTGGTACATGTGGTGGTACATGTGGTGGTACATGTAGTGGTACACGTGGTGGTACATGTAGTGGTAGAAGTGGTGGTACATGTAGTGGTACACGTGGTGGTACACGTGGTGGTACATGTAGTGGTACACGTGGTGGTACATGTAGTGGTACACGTGGTGGTACACGTGGTGGTACACGTGGTGGTACACGTGGTGGTACACGTGGTGGTACAAGTAGTGGTACATGTGGTGGTACACGTGGTGGTACATGTAGTGGTACACGTGGTGGTACATGTAGTGGTACACGTAGTGGTACATGTAGTGGTACACGTGGTGGTACATGTAGTGGTACACGTGGTGGTACACGTGGTGGTACATGTAGTGGTACACGTGGTGGTACATGTAGTGGTACACGTGGTGGTACATGTAGTGGTACACGTGGTGGTACATGTAGTGGTACACGTGGTGGTACATGTAGTGGTACACGTGGTGGTACACGTGGTGGTACATGTAGTGGTACATGTAGTGGTACATGTGGTGGTACACGTGGTGGTACATGTAGTGGTACATGTGGTGGTACACGTGGTGGTACATGTGGTGGTACATGTGGTGGTACATGTGGTGGTACATGTGGTGGTACATGTGGTGGTACACGTGGTGGTACATGTAGTGGTACATGTGGTGGTACATGTGGTGGTACATGTAGTGGTACACGTGGTGGTACACGTGGTGGTACACGTGGTGGTACATGTGGTGGTACACGTGGTGGGTACACGTGGTGGTACATGTGGTGGTGGTGGTACACGTGGTGGTACACGTGGTGGTACATGTAGTGGTACACGTGGTGGTACACGTGGTGGTACATGTGGTGGTACATGTGGTGGTACACGTGGTGGGTGGTACACGTGGTGGTACACGTGGTGGTACATGTAGTGGTACACGTGGTGGTACACGTGGTGGTACACAGTGTGGTGGTACATGTGGTGGTACACGTGGTGGTACACAGTGGTGGTACACGTGGTGGTGGTGGTACACGTGGTGGTACATGTAGTGGTACATGTGGTGGTACATGTAGTGGTACATGTAGTGGTACACGTGGTGGTACATGTGGTGGTACATGTGGTGGTACATGTAGTGGTACACGTGGTGGTACATGTGGTGGTACATGTAGTGGTACATGTAGTGGTACATGTAGTGGTACATGTAGTGGTACACGTGGTGGTACATGTGGTGGTACATGTGGTGGTACATGTAGTGGTACACGTGGTGGTACATGTGGTGGTACATGTAGTGGTACATGTGGTGGTACATGTGGTGGTACACGTGGTGGTACATGTGGTGGTACACGTGGTGGTACATGTGGTGGTACATGTGGTGGTACATGTAGTGGTACATGTGGTGGTACACATGGTGGTACATGTGGTGGTACATGTAGTGGTACATGTAGTGGTACATGTGGTGGTACATGTAGTGGTACATGTAGTGGTACATGTAGTGGTACACATGGTGGTACATGTGGTGGTACATGTAGTGGTACATGTAGTGGTACACATGGTGGTACATGTGGTGGTACATGTAGTGGTACATGTATGGTGGTACATGTAGTGGTACATGTAGTGGTACATGGTGGTACATGGTGGTACATGTGGTGGTACACATGTGGTGGTACACATGTACATGTGGTGGTACACATGGTGGTACATGTAGTGGTACATGTAGTGGTACACATGGTGGTACATGTAGTGGTACACATGGTGGTACATGTGGTGGTACATGTAGTGGTACATGTAGTGGTACATGTGGTGGTACATGTGGTGGTACATGTAGTGGTACATGTGGTGGTACATGTGGTGGTACACATGGTGGTACATGTGGTGGTACATGTGGTGGTACATGTGGTGGTACACATGGTGGTACATGTGGTGGTACATGTGGTGGTACACATGGTGGTACATGTGGTGGTACATGTAGTGGTACATGTAGTGGTACACATGATGGTACATGTAGTGGTACATGTAGTGGTACATGTGGTGGTACACATGTGGTGGTACATGTGGTGGTACATGTGGTGGTACATGGGGTGGTACATGTGGTGGTACATGTAGTGGTACATGTGGTGGTACACACGGTGGTACATGTGGTGGTACATGTGGTGGTGGTGGTACATGTGGTGGTACATGTAGTGGTACATGTGGTGGTACACGTGGTGGTACATGTGGTGGTACATGTCGTGGTACATGTGGTGGTACATGTGGTGGTACATGTAGTGGTACATGTAGTGGTACATGTAGTGGTACATGTGGTGGTACATGTGGTGGTACACTTAGTGGTACATGTGGTGGTACATGTGGTGGTACACGTGGTGGTACACGTGGTGGTACACGTGGTGGTACATGTAGTGGTACATGTGGTGGTACATGTGGTGGTACACTTAGTGGTACATGTAGTGGTACACGTGGTGGTACACGTGGTACATGTGGTGGTACATGTGGTGGTACATGTGGTGGTACATGTGGTGGTACATGTGGTGGTACACGTGGTGGTACATGTGGTGGTACATGTGGTGGTACATGTAGTGGTACACGTGGTGGTACACGTGGTGGTACATGTAGTGGTACATGTGGTGGTACATGTAGTGGTACATGTGGTGGTACACGTGGTGGTACACGTGGTGGTACATGTGGTGGTACACGTAGTGGTACACTTGTAGTAAGTGTAGTGGGTATGACAGGTACAGCAGGTGTGGCGTTATGAGTGGTGTGGCAAATGTGTAGGGAATGACATATGTGAATGGTATGACAGGTGTGGAGATATGAGAGGTGCGGACGGGGTGCAGGTATGGAGGGTATGATAGGTCTGGCAATAAGGCAGGTGTGGAGGAATGAGAAATGTGGAGGCAAGACAGGTGTTACAGGTGTGGAAGTATGAGAAGTGAGGATATGACAGGAGTAGCAGGTGTGGATGAATGATAGGTATGACAAGTGTGAAGGTAATAGAAGTGTGGTAGGTGCTGAGGAAATGGCAGGTGTGGAGGTTAGACAGGTGTGGAGGTGTTGAGGGTATGTCAGATGTGGAGGGTATGACAGGTGTGACGGTAAGATAGGTGTGGATATGACAGGTATTGATCGTATGGTGGCAGGTGTTGAGGACATGACAGGTGTGTAGAGGTAAGACAGGCTTGGTGGGGAAAGACAGGTATTGAGGGCATGACAACTGTGCAGGGTAAGACAGGTGTAGCAGGTGGAGGGTATGACAGGTATGGAGGTAAAACAGGCGTGGAGAGTATGACAGGTGTGAATGGTGAGAGGTATGGCAGGTTTGGAGGAATGACATGTGTGGCAGGTGTGGCAGGTGAGAGGTGTGGCAGGTGTGGAGGGAATGACAGATGTGGCAGGTGAGAGGTGTGGCAGGTGTGAAGTTATAAGAGTTGTGGCAAGTGTAGAGGGTATGACAGGTGTGTCAGGTCGCAGAAGTATGACACGTGTGGACGTAAGACAGGCGTGATAGTAGGTGTGTAGAGGGTGTATCAGGTGTGGAGGCACGAGAGCAGGTGTGGTACAAGAAGCAGCGGAAACAATACCTGTTCATAGAGCTGGTGGACCCAAGTGTCCATAAGAAAGGCTTGACTTGAGGAAGCCGAAGTTGAGGAGACAGCCGCTGCCGCCGTGGCGCCTCCCTCCGTCACCATATGATGGTATAGGTCTATGGGCGTGTCCTCGTCGCCCACGCCCTCCATCGTGCACGCCCACACTCCCCCACCCCCGCAACACTACCAAAAACACACACACACACACAGAAACACCTTTTCAGAACAGCACTACTTGAGTGATTCCCGAAGTATCATTGCTGAGGCGTTCTCTCTATCGTCCGCGCCACCATCTCAAATACGCCCCATCAATTATTATACTAATGTGGGATTCGATCTGGGGCCCAGGATGTCCGGCAATGCTTATTTCTTTGCGCCCGTGCGGGAACTGCTTGACAAGACGTGTGGATAGGTTGTGAGGTGTGTGTGGTGGTGGTGGTGGAGGCGGGGGCGGCGTGGTGGTGTTGGGGGAGGTGGTGGTGGTGGTGGCGCAAGATGAGGGAGAATGAATGTGTGCGTCTGCGCGTGGGGAACATTTAGTGCGTACTGGCTAGTGGGTGGCGTGAGCGAGCGCGCGCTCGCGTGCGTGCATGCGTGTGTGTGTGTGTGTGTGAATGTGTGTGTGTAAGTGTAAGTGTGTGTGTGTGTGTGTGTGTGTGTGTGAGCGCGCGTGTGTGTGTGTGTGTGTGTCAGTGTTCCTCCCTACACACCACCACACCGGCCGGCATAACCACACACCCCGCCCCCTTTCTGTAACTCACGCACACACACACACACACACACACACACACACACACACACACACACACACACACACACACACACACACACACACACACACACACACATACACACACACACACACATACATACACACATGACAAATGGAATGCATTAGGCAGTGATGTGGTGGAGGCTGACTCCATACACAGTTTCAAGTGTAGATATGATAGAGCCCAATAGGCTCAGGAACCTGTACACCAGTTGATTGACGGTTGAGAGGCGGGACCAAAGAGCCAAAGCTCAACCCCCGCAAGGTGAGTACAATTAGGTGAGTACATACACACACATACATACACATACACACATACACACAAGTCCGAATGTGTACACCCCCCCCCCCCCACCACCAACAGACACACCTCACACTCATTCATTCCTTGCGCTACCCTCCAGCAAGCCCCCCCCCCCTTCTGTCTCTCTCTCTCTCCCTCTCTCACGCGCGCACGCACACCCACACACACACACACACACATGCACGCGGGAACAACAGGACGCAGGTTGAAACTTAGTATCTAAATGAGCCAAAGAGACATTAGAAAAAACCTTTTCAGTGTCAGAGTAGTTAACAGATGGAATGCATTAGGCAGTGATGTGGTGGAGGCTGACTCCATACACAGTTTCAATTGAATATATGATAGAGCCCAATAGGCTCGGGAATCTTTACACCAGTTGACTGACAATTGAGATGCGCGCCCAAAGAGCCGAAGCTCAACCCCCGCAAGCACAACTAGGTGAGTACACCAGAGATACCAGAGGGCCAGGAATGAGTACCTCAGAGTGAGGAGAGAATCAGAGAGGTATTATAACAATGGCATCGCGAGGAAAGCCAAGACCCAACTAAAACTGCTCCACAGTCACATCAGGAGGAAAACAGCAGTGAAGGAACAAGTGATGAAACAGAAAAGGGACGAACAGATAGCCAGAGAATGACAACGAGGTGTGTGAAAAACTCAACACGAGTTTCCAGGAGGTCTTCACAATAGAACAAGAAGAGGTCCCTGCACTAAATGAGGCGGTGGCAAACCCAAGCAACCTTGGAGGAATTTAACGTCACCAGTGATGAGGTCAAAAGGATTCTGTTGGAGCTGAATGTGACAAAGGCTGTTGGGCCTGGCAGAATCTCACCGTGGCTACTAAAAGAGAGCGCAGAAGCACTAAGTGTGCCACTCTATATAGTGTATAACAGGTCACGGGAAATAGGGAACCTACCAGAAAGCTGGAAGACAGCTAATGTAGTCCCAATATACAAAAAAAGGTGACAGGCAAGAGGCACTGCACAAAAGGCCAGTTTCCGTAACTTGTATACCATGCAAGGTGACGGAGATCACGAGGAAACGGCTCGTAGAGCATGTGGAGGGAAGGATGCACCAACATGGTGGTGACACACCACCAACATGGGTTCAGAGATGGTAAATCGTGCCTCACAGGCTTAATAGAACAGGCGACAAAAATCAGGCAAGAAAGAGAAGGGTGGGCAGACTGCATTTTCTTAGGCTGTCCAAAAGCCTTTAACTCAGTACCCCATAAGAGGCTGTTACGAAAGTTGGAGAAACAGGCAGGAGTAAAAGGTAAAATGCTCCAGTGGATAAAGGAGTATTTTAACAAAAGGAAACAGCGAGTAACTGTGAAGGGGGGAGACATCAGAGTGGCGAGACGTCACCAGCGGAGTACTTGGACCCATCCTGTTTTTAATATATGTAAACGATCTTCCAGAGGGTATAAACTCATTCCTCTTAATGTTTGCTGATGATGCCTGAAGATAGACAGAGAGTACAGGATGACCTGGACGAACTGGAGGAATGGTCTAGAAAAAGTATACTAAAGTTTAACCCAAGAAAGTGTAAAGTAATGAAATTAGGTGAAGGGAGCAGGAGGTTGAGCACAAGGTACCATCTGGGAGGTGAAATACTGCAAGAGTCAAATAGAAAGATTTGGGGGTTGATATCACACCGAACCTGTCCCCAGAGACCCACATCAAAAGGATATCATC
This sequence comes from Procambarus clarkii, assembly GCF_020424385.1. Taxonomy (NCBI): domain Eukaryota; kingdom Metazoa; phylum Arthropoda; class Malacostraca; order Decapoda; family Cambaridae; genus Procambarus; species Procambarus clarkii. The sequence continues at coordinate 70,675 of NW_025554398.1, forward strand.
AGCAGCATATGCTAGATTGGCCAACATAAGAAATGCCTTTACGAACTTGTGTAAGGAATCATTCCGAACCTTATACCACTAATGTCAGACCAATCTTGGAATATGCAGCTCCAGCCTGGAGTCCATATCTAGTTAAACACAAGACAAAGTTAGAGAAGATTGAGAGGTATGTCACCAGACTAGACCAGGAGCCAGAGAGTAACAGTCAGAGGCGAGAAGTCGGACTGGCGAACAGTAACGAGTGGAGTACCTCAAGGATCGGTGCTGGGACCAATTTTATTTCTAATATATGTTAATAACATGTTTACAGGTGTTGAGTCTTATATGTCGATGTTTGCAGATGACGTGAAATTAAAAAGATCCTCCTGCCTCCACCTGCCACTCACATCCTCTCTTCTGTTGCTAATTATAATTACCCGAGTCTTCCCGGCTTGGTGCCGCCTTTTGATAATTACTCAAATATATACAATTCTTCCTTTTTCTACTGTTAGATCTTCAAAACATTTCGCATGGATTCGCAATCCACGGACCGGGTTCGATTCCTGGCTGAAGCAGAAACATATGGGTAAAGTTTTTTTCACCAAGCATTAAATAGGTACGTGTGAACTGGACAGCTGTTGCAGCCTGCATCCTGCATCCTGGGGGGATGTGTGTGTACTCACCTATTTGTGCTTGCAGGATCGAGCATTGGCTCTTGGATCCCGCCTTTCCAGCCATCGGTTGTTTACAGCAATGACTCCTGTCCCATTACCCTATCATACCTAATTTTAAAAGTATGAATAGTATTTGCTTCCACAACCTGTTCCCCAAGTGCATTCCATTTTCCCACTACTCTCACGCTAAAAGAAAACTTCCTAACATCTCTGTGACTCATCTGAGTTTCCAGGTTCCACCCATGTTCCCTCGTTCTGTTATTATTACGTGTGAACATTTCATCTATTTCCACTTTGTCAATTCCCCTGAGTATTTTATATGTCCCTATCATATCTCCTCTCTCCCTTCTTTTCTCTAGTGTCGTAAGGTTCAGTTCCTTCAGCCGCTCTTCATATCCCATCCCTCGTAACTCTGGGACAAGCCTCGTCACAAACCTCTGAACCTTCTCCAGTTTTCTTATGTGTTTCTTCAGGTGGGGGCTCCATGATGGCGCGGCATACTCTAAGACTGGTCTCACGTAGGCAGTGTAAAGCGCCCTAAAAGCCTCCTCACTTAGGTTTCTGAATGAAGTTCTGTGTGTGTGTGTGTGTGTGTGTGTGTGTGTGTGTGTGTGTGTGTGTGTGTGTGTGTGTGTGTGTGTGTGTGTGTGTGTGTGTGTGTGTGTGTGTGTGTGTGTGTGTGTGTGTGTGTGTGTGTGTGTCGTCAATCAAAACCGTCAATCAACAGGTGTACAGGTTCCTGAGCCTATTGGGCTCTATCATATCTACACTTGAAACTGTGTATGGAGTCAGCCTCCACCACATTACTTTCTAATGCATTCCATTTGTCAACCACTCTGACACTAAAAAAGTTCTTTCTAATATCTCTGTGGCTCATTTGGGCACTCAGTTTCCACTTGTGTCCCCTAGTGCGTGTGCCCCTTGTGTTAAATAGACTGTCTTTATCTACTCTATCGATTCCCAAGAGAATCTTGAATGTGGTGATCATGTCCCCCCCTAACTCTTCTGTCTTCCAACGAAGTGAGGTTTAATTCCCGTAGTCTCTCCTCGTAGCTCATACCTCTCAGCTCGGGTACTAGTCTGGTGGCAAACCTTTGAACCTTTTCCAGTTTAGTCTTATCCTTGACTAGATATGGACTCCATGCTGGAGCCGCATACTCCAGGATTGGTCTGACATATGTGGTATATAATGTTCTGAAAGATTCCTTACACAAGTTTCTAAAGGCCGTTCTTATGTTGGCCAGCCTGGCATATGCTGCTGATGTTATCCTCTTGATATGAGCTTCAGGGGACAGGTCTGGCGTGATATCAACCCCCAAGTCTTTCTCTCTCTCTGACTCCTGAAGTATTTCATCTCCCAAATGATACCTTGTATCTGGTCTCCTGCTTCCTACCCCTATCTTCATTACATTACATTTGCTTGGGTTAAACTCTAACAACCATTTGTTCGACCATTCCTGCAGCTTGTCCAGGTCTTCTTGAAGCCTCAAGCTGTCCTCATCTGTCTTAATCCTTCTCATAATTTTGGCGTCGTCAGCAAACATTGAGAGGAATGAGTCTATACCCTCTGGAAGATCATTTGCGTATATCAGAAACAGGATAGGTCCGAGTACAGAGCCCTGTGGGACTCCACTAGTGACCACGCCAATCTGAGGTCTCACCCCCTCACTGTAACTCTCTGCTTCCTATTGCTTAGGTACTCCCTTATCCACTGGAGCGCCCTACCAGTTACTCCTGCCTGTTTCTCCAGCTTATGTATCAGCCTTTTTTGCGGTACTGTGTCAAAGGCTTTCCGACAGTCCAAAAAAATGCAGTCCGCCCATCCCTCTCTTTCTTGCTTAATGTTTGTCACCTGATCGTAGAATTCTATTAAGCCAGTCAGGCAAGATTTACCCTCCCTGAACCCATGTTGATGGGTTGTCACGAAGTCCCTTCTCTCCAGATGTATTACCAGGTTTTTTCTCACGATCTTCTCCATCACCTTGCATGGTATACAAGTCAAGGACACTGGCCTGTAGTTCAGTGCCTCTTGTCTGTCGCCCTTTCTGTATATTGGGACCACATTAGCAGTCTTCCATATGTGTGTGTGTACTCACATGTTTGTGCCTGCAGGGTCGAGCATTAGCCCTTGGACTCCGCCTTTCTAGCCGCCTGTTGTTTAAAGCGATGACTCCAATCCTATCAGTTCTACTTTTACAATCATGAGTAGTTTCCTTCCACCACCTGCTCCATTAGTTCATTCCATTTTCCCACTATTCTTACGCTAAATTAAAACTTTCTAACTTCTCTTTGACTACCATTCTTTTCCCCCGTCCCATCCCAAATCCTTATCCTGACCCCTTCCAAGTGCTATATAGTCGTAATGGCTTGGCGCTCTCTCCTGATAGTTCCTTTCCCTTCATCCGCGTCATAGAGATGTTAGAAAGTTAGAAATGGCTCCACGATGGGGCTGCATACCCTAAGACTGGTCTCACGTAGGCAGTGCAAAGTATCTAAAATACCCTCTAACTTTGAATGATCTAACTGAATAATGCTGGAACTTTTGCCAGCGTGTAGTAGACTACTGAGGTTATCCTAGTTATACTGTGCCTCGTGACGTAGACTACTGTGGTTATCCTAGTTATATTGAGCCTCGTGACGTAGACTACTGTGGTTATCCTAGTTATATTGTGCCTCGTGACGTAGACTACTGTAGTTATCCTAGTTATATTGTGCCTCGTGACGTAGACTACTGTGGTTATCCTAGTTATACTGTGCCTCGTGACGTAGACTACTGTGGTTATCCTAGTTATACTGTGCCTCGTGACGTAGACTACTGTGGTTATCCTAGTTATACTGTGCCTCGTGACGTAGACTACTGTGGTTATCCTAGTTATACTGTGCCTCGTGACGTAGACTACTGTGGTTATCCTAGTTATACTGTGCCTCGTGACGTAGACTACTGTGGTTATCCTAGTTATACTGTGCCTCGTGACGTAGACTACTGTGGTTATCCTAGTTATACTGTGCCTCGTGACGTAGACTACTGTGGTTATCCTAGTTATACTGTGCCTCGTGACGTAGACTACTGTGGTTATCCTAGTTATACTGTGCCTCGTGACGTAGACTACTGTGGTTATCCTAGTTATACTGTGCCTCGTGACGTAGACTACTGTGGTTATCCTAGTTATACTGTGCCTCGTGACGTAGACTACTGTGGTTATCCTAGTTATACTGTGCCTCGTGACGTAGACTACTGTGGTTATCCTAGTTATACTGTGCCTCGTGACGTAGACTACTGTGGTTATCCTAGTTATACTGTGCCTCGTGACGTAGACTACTGTGGTTATCCTAGTTATACTGTGCCTCGTGACGTAGACTACTGTGGTTATCCTAGTTATACTGTGCCTCGTGACGTAGACTACTGTGGTTATCCTAGTTATATTGAGCCTCGTGACGTAGACTACTGTGGTTATCCTAGTTATATTGTGCCTCGTGACGTAGACTACTGTGGTTATCCTAGTTATATTGAGCCTCGTGACGTAGACTACTGTGGTTATCCTAGTTATATTGTGCCTCGTGACGTAGACTACTGTGGTTATCCTAGTTATATTGTGCCTCGTGACGTAGACTACTGTGGTTATCATAGTTATATTGTGCCTCAGGATTTAGATCTGGTGTCCCGTCCACTCCCAGGTCTGTTTGTTGAGTGGTGACAAGAAGGACAGTACACAATGTTCCCCTTCATTGTCTACTGTCCCTTTTGCTCTTCAATCATCTTTTTCCATTCCCAAAACTTTACACTTGCTCGTGTTGAACTCCAGTAGCCATTTCCCTGATCATCTCAGCAGCTTGTTCAAGTCGTCTTGGGAGAGTTCTCTCAAGCCTTATCTGTCACAACTGGCTTCATTAAACCAAAGTTGTCAAATATCTTGGAGAAGTCGGGAGTCTGCGATAGACGACCAGCAGTTGGTAGCCAGCCAACAGTTAAGCCAGACAGCAAACCGGCCAATCACCCAGACAGACTGCCAGTCAGACAACCGTCCAACCAACTAGCCAATCACCCAACCACACCAACCAGTCTGTCAACTAGCCAACCCGAGAACGCCGCTCTGCAAAGCAATCACGACACCTGTCCCAGCCAGGCGTCAGTGTCGTACTGGGTCCGTCCCACGACACCTGTCCCAGCCAGGCGTCAGTGTCGTACTGGGTCCGTCCCCTAGACGGCTTAACCACCTGTCACATGGGAGGTACACCCACCTACACCCGTGGGAGGTACACCCACCTACACCCGTGGGAGGTACACCCACCTACACCCGTGGGAGGTACACCCACCTACACCCGTGGGAGGTACACCCAACTACACCCGTGGGAGGTACACCCACCTACACCCGTGGGAGGTACACCCAACTACACCCGTGGGAGGTACACCCACCTACACCCGTGGGAGGTACACCCCACCTACACCCGTGGGAGGTACACCCACCTACACCCGTGGGAGGTACACCCAACTACACCCGTGGGAGGTACACCCACCTACACCCGTGGGAGGTACACCCACCTACACCCGTGGGAGGTACACCCCACCTACACCCGTGGAGGTACACCCACCTACACCCGTGGGAGGTACACCCACCTACACCCGTGGGAGGTACACCCACCTACACCCGTGGGAGGTACACCCACCTACACCCGTGGGAGGTACACCCACCTACACCCGTGGGAGGTACACCCACCTACACCCGACACCCTACACCCGTGGGAGGTACACCCACCTACACCCGTGGGAGGTACACCCACCTACACCCGTGGGAGGTACACCCCCACCTACACCCGTGGGAGGTACCCCCAACCCTACACCCGTGGGAGGTACACCCACCTACACCCGTGGGAGGTACACCCACCTACACCCGTGGGAGGTACACCCACCTACACCCGTGGGGGCGTGGGGTACCCCACGTGGGAGGTACACCCACATTCACCCGTGGGAGGTACACCCAACTACACCCGTGGGAGGTACACCCACCTACACCCGTGGGAGGTACACCCACCTACACCCGTGGGAGGTACACCCACCTACACCCGTGGGAGGTACACCCAACTACACCCGTGGGCGTGGTGGGAGCAGCGTGGGCGTGGTGGGAGCAGCGTGGGCGTGGTGGGAGCAGCGTGGGCGTGGTGGGAGCAGCGTGGGCGTGGTGGGAGCAGCGTGGGCGTGGTGGGAGCAGCATGAGCGTGGTGGGAGCAGCGTGAGCGTGGTGGGAGCAGCGTGGGCGTGGTGGGAGCAGCATGAGCGTGGTGGGAGCAGCGTGGGCGTGGTGGGAGCAGCGTGAGCGTGGTGGGAGCAGCGTGGGCGTGGGTGGAACAGCGTGGGCGTGGTGGGAGCAGCGTGGGCGTGGTGGGAGCAGCGTGGGCGTGGTGGGAGCAGCGTGGGCGTGGTGGGAGCAGTGTGGACGTGGTGGGAGCAGCGTGGGCGTGGTGGGAGCAGTGTGGGCGTGGTGGAGCAGCATGAGCGTGGTGGGAGCAGCGTGGGCGTGGTGGGAGCAGCGTGGGCGTGGTGGGAGCAGCGTGGGCGTGGTGGAAGCGCATGGCGTGGTGGGAGCAGCGTGGGCGTGGTGGGAGCAGCGTGGGCGTGGTGGGAGCAGCATGAGCGTGGTGGGAGCAGCGTGGGCGTGGTGGGAGCAGCGTGGGCGTGGTGGGAGCAGCATGAGCGTGGTGGGAGCAGCGTGGGCGTGGTGGGAGCAGCGTGGGCGTGGTGGGAGCAGCGTGGGCGTGGTGGGAGCAGCGTGGGCGTGGTGGGAGCAGGGTGGGCGTGGTGGGAGCAGCGTGGGCGTGGTGGAGCAGCGTGGGCGTGGTGGGAGCAGTGTGGGCGTGGTGGGAGCAGCGTGGGCGTGGTGGGAGCAGCGTGGGCGTGGTGGGAGCAGTGTGGGCGTGGTGGGAGCAGCGTGGGCGTGGTGGGAGCAGTGTGGGCGTGGTGGGAGCAGTGTGGGCGTGGTGGGAGCAGCGTGGGCGTGGTGGGAGCAGTGTGGGCGTGGTGGGAGCAGCGTGGGCGTGGGCGTGCGTGGGAGCAGCGTGGGCGTGGTGGGAGCAGCGTGGGCGTGGTGAGAGCAGTGTGGGCGTGGTGGGAGCAGCGTGGGCGTGGTGGGAGCAGTGTGGGCGTGGTGGGAGCAGCGTGGGCGTGGTGGGAGCAGCATTCTTTCAATTCTTTCGTATATTAATACATCTTCAGAATGAATGAATATATATATATATATATGTTGTTAAACATGACCGAAAAAGTAAGATTAATAATTCTAACACGAATTTTCTCAATATTTCTTATGTTTCTTTTCCCTGTCGTTGGTAATTGAAAAATAAATTCTCCAAAATTCATTTTTATTTCTAGTCTGACGCGACGCCTGAACGCGTTTCGTAATAACTTATTACATTTTCAAAGACTTCACGCATACAACTGTAACCGGTAAACACGCGTAATACATCCATACTTATACTCGTATTTGGCTGAGGTGATATGGTACAAAAGTTTTGGGTGAGGTGATTGTCATTTACACATGACAGAACACGAACCAATGGGTATAAGAACATAAGAATAGAAGCAACTGCAGAAGGCCTATTGGCCCCATGATGGCTCCTCTTGATGCTTCTATATTGGTTCGGGGTCTTGAAGTGGGTAGAATATAGTTATGCATAAATTGGCTGTTGATTGCTGCTGTTGACAAATGCACAACTATATTCTACCGTCATTTGTTCGCATTTGTGTTCCTCACGTGTGCCCCAAAGAATGAGGTGATTTGATAAAATACCATGCCCAAGATTACCATCAGAGTGCCAGCGGGATGATGGGGAAATAGCCTCGGCTACCATCATCTTTTGTCCGGTTCGTGATAGTCGAGTGGTTAAGGTGTCCTGTACACCAGATGCATAGTGCTCCTGGCAGTATAGGTTCGAGTCACTTCTGGGGGTGCGAGTTTTCAGTTATATATATATATATATATATATATATATATATATATATATATATATATATATATATATATATATATATATATATATATATATATATATATATATATATATGACAGGCTGAATGAACGCGTGAGCCATTAATCACTAAGAACTCTTTTTCACCCGACCAGGATTCGAACCCCCGCCGACCAGGATCACACCCTGGCATAAAAGGTACGGTAACCACTGTACCAATAAACACATATATCTATAAACATTAATATAGACACACACAAACAGGCAGCATTACTGGATGAAGAAGAGACAGATTCTTGCAGTAGGAAAAGATCGGGGAACTATCAGAAGAAACGCCAAGCCATTACGACTATATAGCACTGGGAAGGGATTAGGATTTGGGATGAGACGAGGGGAAGGAATGGTGCCCAACCACTTGGACGGTCGGGGATTGAACGCCGACCTACAAGACACGAGACCGTTGCTCTACCGTCCTGCCCAAGTGGTTGGGTAGAGCGGGAACAGATAACGTCAGCAGCATGTGTCATAATGCCCAAGGTCCGTGTATCTTGCAGGAACTTTGGTAAAATAGCCTTCTGGACCCACTCTACAGTATGAACAACCTCCGTGAGACCACTCTTGAATATGCAGACCCAGCATGGCACCCTCGCCTGAGAAAGAACAAGACAAAACTAGAAAAGGTCCAAAGATATGCAACACGGGTCGTTCCTGACCTGACGTCACAAGGAAAGACTAAGGGAACTGGACGTCAACACACTAGAGAAGAAGAGAGATAAGGGGGACATGATAACGACATACAAGATTCCAAGAATAATTAACAAAGTAGAGAAAACAGCATAATTGAGCGCGCTAAACACCGCAGACCGAAGGGGGTATAGATGGAAGCTGAAAACATGAATGTCACAGATGTTAATAATAACAAGTGTTAAGAGATGTCAATAGATGGAGTAGGTTGCCGTAGACGAAGATGTCGATGACGTAAACGCGATTCATATTTGAATTGTAAATATGATAAACACGTTGAAACTGAGTCGTTGCATTAATACAAGAAAGCTGGGAATGAAGGACTTAGAATTAGAAGCTTAGCTCGTTCTTGCAAGCACATCTAGGCAAGTATACGGATGCACCTGCTTCGGAACACATCTTATGGACCAATGGGAGCGGTTCTAGTGATGATCGTTGCGGGAACCGCGAAGACTTCTCCAGCGGTTGTTTTGGGTGACGAGTCATACTAGTCGAGGCAAACTTTCCTTCTGTGATGCATTTGTTTAGGTGAAGTGACGGGGGATGAGGAGGCTGTGTGGGGAGGGGGAGGTGCCGGCACACGACTAGGGGAGGTGCCGGCACACGACCAGGGGAGGTGCCGGCACACGACTGGGGGAGGTGCCGGCACACGACCAGGGGAGGTGCAGGCACACGACTGGGGGAGGAATGCACGGAAACATGTCTTGGTCGGGAGGGTTCTCTCTTCAGTCCCCTCCTCCCATAACCCCCTCCCTCCGTCCATCTCCTCCTTGGTACCTCCTTCCCTCCCCCTCCCTCCGTCCAGCTGGTACCTCCTTCCCTCCCCCTCCCTCCGTCCAGCTGGTACCTTCTTCCCTCCCCCTCCCTCCGTCCAGCTGGTACCTCCTTCCCACCCCTCCCACCTCACCGCCCCGGGGACGGATACCGCCACGCCACCAGCCATGGCAGCTCTATCCCCCCCGCTCATTCGCACATGACCCACACTTTCTCCCACACTCTCACCCCCACCTCACGCCCCCTGCAGCAGCAGCAGCAGCAGCAGCAACGTACTCACCTCCTGAAGGCAGCTGCTGTGGCCAGCCGTGCAACACACATGGACCACCACCACCACCACCACCACACCGCCTCCGCCACGCACAGTTTTTCTCAAGTTCACTTTTTAAGTGAGAGGCGCTCGTGTTTTTCTGAAGGTGTTTAGTGTTGGAGACACTCACACACAGGGAGGAGGGTTATGAGCCACTACTGCCAGTAGAGAAATGAGAAGAGGGTTATGAGGGAGGAGGAGGAGGAGGAGGCGACTCCTTGCGCTGTGGCCGTCTACCACTCACTGCTAATACTCGAGCACCTTTGTGAGTGTTCAAGGCTGGCCATCAGCTGGGGCAGGGAGAGAGCCAGCCTCCCGCCGCCACACGCCATGCTACACTACCCACACACTTCGGGTATCGATTATTGCTTATCTTTAGGCTCCCACCTTTCCTGCCTTTATCCTGGGACTGTTTTAGAGTACTGCACGAGCGGCTCACGGACCTTCCCAGCCTAGGGAACTTCTCCTTAAGGCTGACAACGGTGCCTCGTTGCTCTAGACCTCTCACGGTACCACTAACTTGAGTTCCTCAGTGTTGTGTAACCACTATTGTCATTCTGGGTGTGGATAATGGCATCCAGCAAGTGTCAGAGCGGCCCATGTGGCGACAACGTGGCAACGCCGCCTCATGTAATATTCTCAACCACATGTCGGCCGCTGTAGCCACGCTCCGTTTATGCAACATTTGCAGCGGCAGGCAACGCTGCCGGCTTGCAGGAGGAGTGGCCCGGGAAAGACGGTGGCCAGCGGGTGTGAGGAGGAGGGCGGGAAACTGGGCAAGTGGGTGGTGTTTGGGGCAGAAGTGGGTAGTTATCATGGTCGTTGGCACCTCCCCTCTAGATTCAATGCCAAGGTCACACGCGCCCCCAGGCGGCTAGGCGTGCCAACCCTTCCAATTACGTCGCCAGGAAACACAGGCGTCACAGTTTCCCCGGGGAACTCTCTCTCTCTCTCTCTTACCTTCCCTGCCCCCTAGGAACTGCTCAGGGCATTCTTGGGGCATCATGCCCGCTCTGCACGCTCGCCTGCCACGGAACACCTGCACCCACACCTGCTGCGAGGCAGGTGTGGGTGGGAGAGGTTGCTGGTGCAGGTGGCTGGCCCCCCTGACCCACACTACAGTGCCAGTGCCCCCCTTCCCCCCTGACCCACACTATAGTGCCTCCTCCCCTCCCCCCCTGACCACCTAGTGCCTGCCCTCCCTTCCCCCCCTGACCCACACTAGTGTGACCCACACTAGTGCCCCCCTTCCCCCCTGACCCACACTAGTGCCCCCCTTCCCCCCTGACCCACACTATAGTGCCTCCTGCCCCCCCCCCCTGACCCACACTAGTGCCCCCCTTCCCCCCTGACCCACACTAGTGCCTCCCTCCCCCCTGACCCACACTAGTGCCTCCCTCCCCCCCTGACCCACACTAGTGCCCCCTTCCCCCCTGACCCACACTATAGTGCCCTCCTTCCCCCCCCCTGACCCACACTATAGTGCCTCCCTCCCCCCTTGCCACACCACACACCCCCCACCAGTGACCCCACCCACCACTATAGTGCCACCCCACCCACCAACTCCCAGTGCCACCTGACCAACACACCAGTGCCACCCCACCCACCAACACAACCAGTGCCACACCACCCACCAACACACCAGTGCCACACCACCCACCAACACACACCAGTGCCACACCACCCACCAACACACACCAGTGCCACCCCACCCACCAACACACCAGTGCCACACCACCCACCAACACACCAGTGCCACACCACCCACCAACACACCAGTGCCACACCACCCACCAACACACCAGTGCCACACCACCCACCAACACACCAGTGCCACACCACCCACCAACACACCAGTGCCACACCACCCACCAACACACCAGTGCCACACCAGTGCCACACCAACCACACACCAGTGCCACACCACCCACCAACACACACCAGTGCCACACCACCCACCAACACACACCAGTGCCACACCACCCACCAACACACCAGTGCCCACCACCACCCACACCAGTGCCACACCACCCACACACACCAGTGCCACACCACCCACCAACACACCAGTGCCACACCACCCACCAACACACCAGTGCCACACCACCACACCAACACACCAGTGCCACACCACCCACCAACACACACCAGTGCCACACCACCCACAACACAACCAGTGCCACACCACCCACCAACACACCACCCACCACCCACCACACACCAGTGCCACACCACCCACCAACACACACCAGTGCCACACCACCCACCAACACACACCAGTGCCACACCACCCACCAACACACCAGTGCCACACCACCCACCAACACACCACACACCAGTGCCACACCACCCACCAACACACCAGTGCCACACCACCCACCCACACACACCAGTGCCACACCACCCACCAACACACCAGTGCCACACCACCCACCAACACACAACAGTGCCACACCACCCACCAACACACACCAGTGCCACACCACCCCCACCAACACACCAGTGCCACACCACCCACCCACCACACACCAGTGCCACACCACCCACCAACACACCAGTGCCACACAACACCCACCAACACACACCAGTGCCACACCACCCACCAACACACCAGTGCCACACCACCCACCAACACACCAGTGCCACACCACCCACCAACACACACCAGTGCCACACCGCCAAATACGGGTTCACATCCTCCCTCCGTCCTCCTCACAGCATCTACTGACTATGGCGTATACATATAGTACTCACCCGCACCCCTCCGCTAGTGCTGCTGCTGCTGCTGCTGCTGCTGCTGCTGTTGCCGCTGCTGCCGCCGCTTCGTACGGCTGCAGCCAACCCATCGCTCTGCACGGCTCTTACCTGGAGAAAGTTGGGTGTTTGTGCGGGATTAGTACCATTTTCAACCATTATATGTTTATTTCCACGAAAAGTGTGGATGACAATTAATATTATTAATAAAATATATTATCATTAATAATTTATTCTTTCTTCTACTGGGTATATGAACCACTTGATAAGGAAGGCTACTGGGTATGTGTACCACTTGATAAGGAAGGCTACTGGGTATGTGAACCACTTGATAAGGAAGGTTACTGGGTATGTGTACCACTTGATAAGGAAGGCTACTGGGTATGTGTACCACTTGATAAGGAAGGCTACTGGGTATGTGAACCACTTGATAAGGAAGACTACTGGGTATGTGTACCACTTGATAAGGAAGGCTACTGGGTATGTGTACCACTTGATAAGGAAGGTTACTGGGTATGTGTACCACTTGATAAGGAAGGCTACTGGGTATGTGTACCACTTGATAAGGAAGGTTACTGGGTATGTGTACCACTTGATAAGGAAGGCTACTGGGTATGTGTACCACTTGATAAGGAAGGCTACTGGGTATGTGTACCACTTGATAAGGAAGGTTACTGGGTATGTGTACCACTTGATAAGGAAGGCTACTGGGTATGTGTACCACTTGATAAGGAAGGCTACTGGGTATGTGTACCACTTGATAAGGAAGGCTACTGGGTATGTGTACCACTTGATAAGGAAGGCTACTGGGTATGTGTACCACTTGATAAGGAAGGTTACTGGGTATGTGTACCACTTGATAAGGAAGGCTACTGGGTATGTGTACCACTTGATAAGGAAGGCTACTGGGTATGTGTACCACTTGATAAGGAAGGCTACTGGGTATGTGTACCACTTGATAAGGAAGGTTACTGGGTATGTGTACCACTTGATAAGGAAGGCTACTGGGTATGTGTACCACTTGATAAGGAAGGTTACTGGGTATGTGTACCACTTGATAAGGAAGGCTACTGGGTATGTGTACCACTTGATAAGGAAGGTTACTGGGTATGTGTACCACTTGATAAGGAAGGCTACTGGGTATGTGTACCACTTGATAAGGAAGGCTACTGGGTATGTGTACCACTTGATAAGGAAGGTTACTGGGTATGTGTACCACTTGATAAGGAAGGCTACTGGGTATGTGTACCACTTGATAAGGAAGGCTACTGGGTATGTGTACCACTTGATAAGGAAGGCTACTGGGTATGTGTACCACTTGATAAGGAAGGCTACTGGGTATGTGTACCACTTGATAAGGAAGGCTACTGGGTATGTGTACCACTTGATAAGGAAGGCTACTGGGTATGTGTACCACTTGATAAGGAAGGTTACTGGGTATGTAAACCACTTGATAAGGAAGGCTACTGGGTATGTGTACCACTTGATAAGGAAGGCTACTGGGTATGTGTACCACTTGATAAGGAAGGTTACTGGGTATGTGTACCACTTGATAAGGAAGGTTACTGGGTATGTGTACCACTTGATAAGGAAGGTTACTGGGTATGTGTACCACTTGATAAGGAAGGCTACTGGGTATGTGAACCACTTGATAAGGAAGGCTACTGGGTATGTGTACCACTTGATAAGGAAGGCTACTGGGTATGTGTACCACTTGATAAGGAAGGCTACTGGGTATGTGTACCACTTGATAAGGAAGGTTACTGGGTATGTGTACCACTTGATAAGGAAGGTTACTGGGTATGTGTACCACTTGATAAGGAAGGTTACTGGGTATGTGTACCACTTGATAAGGAAGGTTACTGGGTATGTGTACCACTTGATAAGGAAGGTTACTGGGTATGTGGATACGGAAGGCTACTGGGTATGTGTACCACTTGATAAGGAAGGCTACTGGGGGTACCACTTGATAAGGAAGGCTACTGGGTAACCACTTGATAAGGAAGGTTACTGGGTATGTGTACCACTTGATAAGGAAGGTTACTGGGTATGTGTACCACTTGATAAGGAAGGTTACTGGGTATGGTACCACTTGATAAGGAAGGCTACTGGGTATGTGAACCACTTGATAAGGAAGGCTACTGGGTATGTGTACCACTTGATAAGGAAGGCTACTGGGTATGTGTACCACTTGATAAGGAAGGCTACTGGGTATGTGTACCACTTGATAAGGAAGGTTACTGGGTATGTGAACCACTTGATAAGGAAGGTTACTGGGTATGTGAACCACTTGATAAGGAAGGCTACTGGGTATATGAACCACTTGATAAGGAAAGCTACTGGGTATGTGAACCACTTGATAAGGAAGACTACTGGGTATGTGAACCACTTGATAAGGAAGACTACTGGGTATGTGAACCACTTGATGAGGAAGACTACTGGGTATGTGAACCACTTGATGAGGAAAGCTACTGGGTATGTGAACCACTTGATAAGGAAGACTACTGGGTATGTGAACCACTTGATAAGGAAGACTACTGGGTATGTGAACCACTTGATAAGGAAGACTACTGGGTATGTGAACCACTTGATAAGGAAGACTACTGGGTATGTGAACCACTTGATGAGGAAGACTACTGGGTATGTGAACCACTTGATAAGGAAGACTACTGGGTATGTGAACCACTTGATAAGGAAGACTACTGGGTATGTGAACCACTTGATAAGGAAGACTACTGGGTATGTGAACCACTTGATAAGGAAGACTACTGGGTATGTGAACCACTTGATGAGGAAGACTACTGGGTATGTGAACCACTTGATGAGGAAAGCTACTGGGTATGTGAACCACTTGATAAGGAAGACTACTGGGTATGTGAACCACTTGATAAGGAAGACTACTGGGTATGTGAACCACTTGATGAGGAAAGCTACTGGGTATGTGAACCACTTGATAAGGAAGACTACTGGGTATGTGAACCACTTGATGAGGAAGACTACTGGGTATGTGAACCACTTGATGAGGAAGACTACTGGGTATGTGAACCACTTGATGAGGAAGACTACTGGGTATGTGAACCACTTGATGAGGAAAGCGTGGTGCTCATCACGGAGTAATGGACAATGTCATTCATTGTTAATATACTGCTTCTTATCAGCCTATCCCCTGCCAACACTGCCTGCTTGTGGTCCGAGCAATACTGAACAGTATTTCAGTGTGGCTTGTGAAGCTCCTCCTCTGACGAAAGGATAAGAGACAGACTAAGAGTGATCCATCCACTAGAAATAAGCCCTGTGGTTCGTTTCCAACAGAGCCTTTTCGTTTTCGTTTAATTCTTCCTATCTATGCATTTAGATCAGAACACAAGTCCTTCAAAGAGGCCTCAGACCGCAGCTCTAAGTTTCATTAACCAGGATTTTGATTGCATCAGCAACTTTCCTTTCCTGACTCACTCGTCTTGCAACTTTGAACACATTCCTCGTTTTATAATATTCCTTATTTTATCCTTCACACATTCCAGGAACATTGACCACATTCTGCAGGTGTAAGTTCCCAGTGTTGTCTCACTCGTCCAGTTCCTCCCACCCTCCCTCCTCATATTCCAGCTCCGTGTTCCCGTATCCTGTACCAGTACTGGCTAAGGCTTGTCTCCTCGTAATTACCTTACCTCACAATATGGGACCCCAGGTTCGATTTCTTTCTTAACAATGAATTAGCGAGACAAATGTGTATCCAGCATTGATACACATTGGTCTCGCTAATTCATTGTTTATATTCTCTATCTTATGCTATTATTATCCATGTTTGGGCCATAAGAACAAAGGTAACTGCAGGAGGCCTATTGGCCCATAGGATGCTGCTGCTATTCATACCCACACAATCCCAGTCATAAACAAAATGTTATCATTGTACCTCACTTCACTTCACCTCTCTCCTGCCTATATATGTCCATACCGTTTTACTTGTAACTCACCCTTCTGAAGATGTATTATTAAATACGAAAGCACTTAAGGAAATTCCTGTTTCAATTCTTCCTCTGTTGTCTGACACTGTCATATTATTATTATTATTATTACTATGCAAGGCCCGATTTGCCTAATGGGCCGAGTGATTTTTCTTTATTTTCAGTAAATTGTTTCATCTTGGTTTATTTTAAATATTATTATTATATTATATTAAGAACATAAGTTATTGATTTAGTTATGTTAGTTTAGGTTAGGTTAGGTTAGGTTAGGTTAGGTTAGGTTAGGTTAGGTTAGGTTAGGTTAGGTTAGGTTAGGTTATGTTAGTTTAGGTTAGGTTAGGTTAGGTTAGGTTAGGTTAGGTTAGGTTAGGTTAGGTTATGTTAGTTTAGGTTAGGTTAGGTTAGGTTAGGTTAGGTTAGGTTAGTTTAGGTTAGGTTATGTTAGTTTAGGTTAGGTTAGGTTAGGTTAGGTTAGGTTAGGTTAGTTTAGGTTAGGTTATGTTAGTTTAGGTTAGGTTAGGTTAGGTTAGGTTAGGTTAGGTTAGGTTAGGTTAGGTTAGGTTAGTTTAGGTTAGGTTAGGTTAGTTTAGGTTAGGTTATGTTAGTTTAGGTTAGGTTAGGTTAGGTTAGGTTAGGTTAGGTTAGGTTAGGTTAGGTTAGGTTAGGTTAGTTTAGGTTAGGTTATGTTAGTTTAGGTTAGGTTAGGTTAGGTTAGGTTAGGTTAGGTTAGGTTAGGTTAGTAGTTTAGGTTAGGTTAGGTTAGTTTAGGTTAGGTTAGGTTAGGTTAGGTTAGGTTAGGTTAGGTTAGGTTAGGTTAGGTTAGGTTAGGTTAGGTTAGGTTAGGTTAGGTTAGGTTAGGTTAGGTTAGGTTAGGTTAGGTTAGGTTAGGTTAGGTTAGGTTAGTTTAGGTTAGGTTAGGTTAGGTTAGGTTAGGTTAGGTTAGGTTAGGTTAGGTTAGGTTAGGTTAGGTTAGGTTAGGTTAGGTTAGGTTAGGTTAGGTTAGGTTAGGTTAGTTTAGGTTAGGTTAGGTTAGGTTAGGTTAGGTTAGGTTAGGTTAGGTTAGGTTAGGTTAGGTTAGGTTCGGTCATATATCTACGTTAGTTTTAACTAAAATTATAAAAAAATTAGCTCATACATAATGAAATGAATAACTTTATCATTTCATAAGAAAAAATGAGAAAAATATTGAAATTCTGGAAAACTTTGTTTATTACGCAAATCGGGCCTTGCATAGTAGGCCGAGTACTGCGTTCTGGCTGCTAGGTACAACATATATGATGGAGCCCTGTTGTTTGTGCATGGTTAATCGTCTAGAAAGAGACGCTGTTGTCTTGCCTGTATACTTAGTTCTTTGGGGCTTACAGTCCCCAAGTGAGCATGTGAAGGCATAGACGACGGTGGCTTCCTTCAAGGCGTTCTGTTTGGTGTCTGGAGAGTTTTTCATGAGTAGGTTGGCCGTTTTTTGTTTTTGTAGTAAATTACCAATTGTATTTTCTGATTTTTGTCTGTAGGAATAACGTTTCTATCAATAATATCTTTCAGGACCTTTTCCTCCATTTTATGAGCCGTCAAAAAGAAATTCCTGTAAAATAGTTTAATAGGGGGTACAGGTGTTGTCTTAGTTGACTCTTCAGAGGTTCCATGGCATTTCACCTTTCTTTTTATGATGTCTTCAACAAAACCGTTAGAGAAACCATTGTTGACTAGGACCTGCCTCATCCTACAGAGTTCTTCATCGACTTGCTTCCATCCTGAGCTGTGGCTGAGAGCCCGGTCGACGTAAGCATTGACAACACTCCTCTTGTACCTGTCTGGGGCAGTCACTATTGGCGTTGAGGCACATTCCTATGTTTGTTTCCTTAGTGTAGGAAACAGCAACCTTCCCTGTCCCCCAGTCCTACCCACCATTCCCCCCTTCCCTTGTCCCCTCGTCCTCCCCACCATCTCTCACTTCCGTCCCCTCATCATCCCCACCATTCCCCACTCCCTCGTCTGATGCCTTCCCAAATGTCTGATGTTCCCATCAGAAAATTGGGAACATCAAGTGATCTGATGTTCCCATCACTGAAATATTAGAAAAACAGTTAAAAAATGAAATGAAAATATGACAAAATAAAAAAATAAACTATACTCACGAAATGAATTGTATGGTAAACAACACAGCTCAATTCCAACGCAATTCACACAAAATAATTAAATTAAAATGAAAATAAATCAAAATCTATGAAAATTTAATTCATCAGTGCATTCAGAAACATTGAAATGGAATTGTAACATATTTAGTATAGCATGTGTGTTGCTCTTACATGCAACAGATGGTGTTGTTTTTCAAGAAAAGCATAGTTTAACCTGTCACTGGTGTGGCATCTATACTTATACTTATGAAATGAACAGGATGGTAAACAACACAGCTCAATTCCATCACAATATCACACAAAATAATTAAATAAAAAATAAAATAAATCGAAATCTATGAAAATAAAATTTATCAATGCAATCGGAAACATTGAAATGGAATGCGTGACATATTTAGTATAGCGTGCATGTTGCTATTATGTGCAACAGAAGGCGCTGTTTTTCAAAAGCGCATGCTTTTACCTGTCACAGGTGTGGCATCTATATAACAGGTATATAAAAAGACGTGCCTATTCGAGTGCAACGTTGTATCAAAATTTCAAAGCAATCGGTGAAGAACTTTCGGAGATTTCCCTTACATGAAAAACTGTAAAAAGCATGTTTTTTTTTTACCGTCACAGACGTGACATCTATATAGTATGCATATAAAAAAAAAACCTGCTCGGATGCGAATGGAACGTTGTGTGAAAATTTCAAAGCAATCGAAGAACTTTCGGAGATTAGCGGTCATGCACAAACATTTCCATTTTTATTTATATAGATTAGGGCAGTTCGTTGTTGCCTTCAACCTCATTCTGACAGTTCCTCTGACGGCGCTGGAACCAATCGTATTGGCGTTTGCCTTTCCATTGGAGACTTTCGGCGCCGAGGAGAGGGGGAATGGACCTTCTGCATGGGTAACAACTTCTCCATATCAACCTACCCTTACTTTGCGCCTTGTAGAGGCCACTCCAGACCAACAACCAGAGCACAACTCCATAGTCTCCTGAGACTGATGGATGCCTACTGTATTGTATATATAACCAAAAACTCTTCACCCCTGAGGGATTCGAACCCAGACAGCCAGGGCTCCATGAACCTTCAGCATATCCAGTACTATACCAACTAGACCATACTGACTATACAAAAAAGGTTGGAAGTCGTGAGACTTTTAACGCAACCTCCGGACAGCACTCAATGGTCAATTTTAGAGTACAGATATTTCATTGAATTACAAACAGCGAGGTGATATATCTACATTTTTGGCCTTAAAGTTGTTGATGGAGGCTTTTACTACTACATCTTACAGTGCTGTTATGGCATCGACACCATTGCTGGAGTGGGGAGTGGCAATTTCGGCGCCATCTATGGACTTGCACTCCAACTCCCAGATATTAGGTGAGACTCGGATAACGCCATCTGTTGGCGGTGGGGTGGCGTCTGTGAAAAGCTCCTGTTTCATACCTCAGTTAGGAGGTGAGGTCGATGATGATGACCCCTGGGTTGTGCTTGCAATTACAATTTAAGTTCCCTCGGTGGAAGGGTGTTATCCTAAGGTCACCCAGTATACTGTCTGTCTAGCTAATGATGTTTTATGTTCACACCGGTGACGTAAGGAGGCAATATTGCTGAGAGCAGTTCACCTTGGGCAGTACAGAACTCTTGACTTGTTATTGTGAGAGAACAAAGTGGCCGCCGTCGGTAGTAGCAGTGTGTTAGCTGCTGGATTTATGCAGTGTTGTATGGACCGACATACCCTGGATTTGGCCAAGAAGAGTTAAGAGACGACAGTAGTGCGTCTGTTGAGAAGTGCTGCTAGTGTGTTGCCAGAGACTTCTGCCAGGGTGTTAGCTACTCCAGTAGGTGATTATTTGAGACCCCTGTCGGCTTGTTGCTGAAGCCCTCTGCCAGTGTTTCTGGAGAGCGGATGTGGGGTATTGGGACATCGTGACGATACGGTGTGTGGACTGGCCCATGGCGAGGAAGGTGAACTCGCCGGTGATTACCATTAAGTGTGGACAACGTGTACCTGGACGTAGTGGACTTGTTGAACGTAGCCGGGATTTGATGAACACTGCCGATCTACTGAGTGTCCTGAGTGAAAGTGACACAGTGTAAATATGTGTAGTAATACTTAGATATATATATATATATATATATATATATATATATATATATATATATATATATATATATATATATATATATATATATATATTAGTATATTTTGGTAGCAGTCTTTCCTGTAGACATATATTATTAAATATGACCGAGAAAGTAAGATTAATAATTCTAACACGAATTTTCTCAATCTTTCGTACATTTCTTTTCACTGTTGGTGGTAATTCAAAAATCAATTCTCCAAAATTCATTTTTATTTCTAGTCTGACGCGACACTTGAGCGCGTTTCGTAAAACTTATTACATTTTCAAAGACTTTAGTTACACATACACAACTGAATAGAACTTACACATCTCCGATTTGTTTATATCTACATTTGAGTGAGGTGAATGAGGTGAGGTGGTATTTAATAGGGTATTAAATTCATCAACACAAGACAGAACACGAAACAATGGATATTGAATAGAAGTGATTAAAGAAAGCCTATTGGTCCATATTTCTTGATGCTTCTATATTGGAGCGGAGTCTTGAGGTGGGTAGAATATAGTTGTGCATTAATTGGCTGTTGATTGCTGGTGTTGACTTTTTAATGTGTAGTGCCTCGCAAACGTCAAGCCGTCTGCTATCGCTGTATCTATCGATGATTTCTGTGTTGTTTACTAGGATTTCTCTGGCGATGGTTTGGTTGTGGGAAGAGAGAGATTCTCTTCCCACAACCAAACCATCGTATGTGTAACCATCGTTGTGTATGTGTAACTAAAGTCTTTGAAAATGTAATAAGTTTTACGAAACGCGCTCAAATGTCGCGTCAGACTAGAAATAAAAATGAATTTTGGAGAATTGAGTGAAAAGAAATGTACGAAAGATTGAGAAAATTCGTGTTAGAATTATTAATCTTACTTTCTCGGTCATATTGAATCGAAATATATATATATATATATATATATATATATATATATATTATATATATATATATTTTTAATTACCACCGACAGTGAAAAGAAATGTACGAAAGATTGAGAAAATTCGTGTTAGAATTAGTGGTTCATAATCTTACTTTCTCGGTCATATTCATATATATCATATATATTATATATTATATATTTATATATATATATATATATATATATATATATATATATATATATATATATTGGTGAAGGTTTAACTGTGTATTTTTTATCCCCCCTTTATTCTTTGCATTACTACTTGCCACCACCAGTTCTTGAAAACTTGCCATAGATTTGGGGTAGGATCAAGAAGTTATAGAACACGTTAACAGAAAGAACCCGGTTACTGGCCCAAGCTGGCCGTAACAAGTGCATGCCTCTTGTTGACCACCCATATAGTATACAACTCTTTCCAGTTTTCCCCCAAGTCCTCTTGTCCGAATTTCTACAATTGTAAAGAGGCTGTCTCGTCTTTCCCTTGGTATCTTAGATATGCCCCCTGAGTTTCTTCTCTAATTTACAGTTGCGAGATTTTGCTCCCTTAACCTGGCACCAATGTCAGAAAACCTCGATACTTTTTAAAGTTTTTCTTTGGGCTTCACAAAGAGCGGATTCTAAGCGGGCGTTGAACATTCCGGCATTGGTCTAGCACAGGCTATGTAAATTACTTTGAACAAGACCTTATTTTGATGCTTCATGACGTTCTAATGTTTGCCAGCATCCCATATGCTGCCGATGTTACCCTGTTTCCGTGTGCCTCTGGTGTTAATGTTCGTTATATCCAACGTAATGATTTTATATATATATATATATATATATATATATATATATATATATATATATATATATATATATATATATATATATATATATATATATATATATATATATATATATATATATATATATATATATATATATATATATATATATATATATATATATATATATATATATATATATATAATGATGATGTTGGTTATGTCCAAGATATAATGAGTGGTTATATTCACTCCCAAATCTTCTACCCTTTCCGACTTCTAGAGTTACCCCTTATTGTGTAGCTACCTTCTTGTCCCCATTCTCCCTTTCCCATCTTCATCACCGTACACTTCTTGGGATTAAACTCTAGGAACTAGTTCCTGGAATTTGTCCATTTCTAAACTGTCAAGGTCTTCCTATAACTTTCAAGTACTCCGTATTTACATGCTTCATTAGCTTCGCATCATCTGCAAACATTGATATGTACGAGTTCACACTCTGGTAAGTCGTTCACATAAATTATGAACAGCAGCGGTTCCAGGAAGAGGTCTTATGGAACCCCCATTTGTCACATCCCTACAGCTGGACATCTCTCTCTGACTGTGGCTCGCTGCGTGTCAGGTATTGTCCCTTACCCAGTTCAATGTTTTTCCTGTTGGCCTTCTTCCTTCTCTCTCTCATACAGCGGTGTGGGTGAGCAGTGTGGCTTACGGTGCTGGCGGGTTTGTGTGTGTGTGGGCACATGAACCACAATGTGTTCAACAGGTGTTCACTATGTGGTGTTCAACAGGTGTTCACTATGTGGTGTTCAACAGGTGTTCAACAAATGTTAACTATGTGGTGTTCAACAGGTGTTCACTATGTTGTCTTCAAAGTGTTCACTATGTTGTGTTCAACAGGTGTTCACTATGTTGTCTTCAAAGTGTTCACTATGTTGTGTTCAACAGGTGTTCAACAAATGTTAACTATGTGGTGTTCAACAGGTGTTCAGTATGTTGCGTTCAACAGGTGTTCAGTATGTTGCGTTCAACAGGTGTTCACTATGTTGTGTTCACTATGTTGTGTTCAACAAGTATTCACTATGTTGTGTTCAGCAGGTGTTCACTACTTTGTGTTCAAAGTGTTCACTATGTTATGTTCAACAGGTGTTCACTATTTTGTGTTCAAAGTATTCACTATGTTGTGTTCAACAGGTGTTCACTATGTTGTATTCAAAGTGTTCACTATGTTATGTTCAACAGGTGTTCACTATTTTGTGTTCAAAGTGTTCACTATGTTGCGTTCAACAGGTGTTCACTATGTTGTGTTCTATGTGTTCAACAAGTGTTCACTATGTGTTCAACAAGTGTTCACTAAGTGTTCAACAAGTGTTCACTATGTGTTCAACAAGTGTTCACTATGTGTTCAACAAGTGTTCACTATGTGTTCAACAAGTGTTCACTATGTGTTCAACAAGTGTTCACTATGTGTTCAACAAGTGTTCACTATGTGTTCAACAAGTGTTCACTATGTGTTCAACAAGTGTTCACTATGTGTTCAACAAGTGTTCACTATGTGTTCAACAAGTGTTCACTATGTGTTCAACAAGTGTTCACTATGTGTTCAACAAGTGTTCACTATGTGTTCAACAAATGTTCTCTATGTGTTCAACAAATGTTCTCTATGTGTTCAACAAGTGTTCACTATGTGTTCAACAAGTGTTCACTATGTGTTCAACAAGTGTTCTATGTGTTCAACAAGTGTTCTCTGTGTTCAACAAGTGTTCACTATGTGTTCAAGTGTTCACTATGTGTTCAACAAGTGTTCTATGTGTTCAACAAGTGTTCTCTATGTGTTCAACAAGTGTTCACTATGTTGTGTTCAACAAGTGTTCACTATGTTGTATTCAACAAGTGTACACTATGTTGTGTCCAAAGTGTTCACTATGTTGTGTTCAACAAGTGTACACTATGTTATGTCCAAAGTGTTCACTATGTGGTGTTCAACAGGTGTTCGGTGAGTGCCTCCATTCACCACTCTCCCTTTCAGGAAAACCACACGGGGAAGAGGGGGGAGGTCCTGCTTGCTGCTCGCTCACCTTTATTATTCCTTCTCTTATATATAATAATAATAATGGGTCCCCTTCCCTTCCCGCCAACGTCCCCTTCCCCCGCCCAACGTTGTCATGAGGTAGGGGCGGCGGGGGTGTCAGGAGGCGGGGGACTGCTCTCTCGCGAAAATATGACTCCTCCAATGGAAGCGACGGCGGCCGTAACCTTGAAATCCTCCGCCCATGGTGAGCGTCCTGGGCTAGACAACCTCCCTCCCTCCCTCCCTGCTGCTGCTGCTGGTGCTGCTGCTGCTGCTGCTGCTGCTGCTGGTGCTGCTGCTGCTGCTGCTGCTGCTGCTGCTGCTGCTGCTTCACCTACCGAGGTATCTTTCCAGGTGTGCATCATGGCGAGACGGTGAGTACAGTGGTCGCGGCGCCCCACGCTGCTGCCATGCGAACACACACGATAGACGATAGGTTGGGACGGGCGAGCGGAGAGTTCACAGTGGATTGAGCAGTGGGACATCCCAGGTGGTAGACTGTACCCATGTGTGCTTCGTTCTCCCGCTCACAGAGGGCTCCACCGACACCCTATCCCTCCTCCTCTCCATCCTCCCCACACACAAATCCCCAAACTAGTATCCTTTGCCCCCCTTCCCCCCTCCCGTGCCCACTTCTGGAACAGATGACACGGGTTAACGAGGCGGTTAGGAAGCATCTGGTGTCACCAGCCGCTCATCCCCGCACCGCCAGGCAAGGAGCCCGGCGGTGGGGGGGGGGGGTAAACCCGGTATACGTAACCAATTAAAAACAGGCGAGACAACAGGTGAGGTGAGAGAAGACAACGTAACGTTTCCTCCGTGAGAGAAGGTGAGAGAAGGGCGTGAAGTATACCTCGTCGCTCCCTTACACTCTACACCTTTCCAGTTTACACACTTGTTCATCTCCAAGTTCGATGTACGCTTTCCCTCTCTACCCAAGATCACTCTATATTCCGACAAGGTGTGTCCAGTTAACACTCCTTTACTCTCTAACTCACGCCAGGTTCAGTTCACACTCTCACACTGCTCCATTTTAATATCAATTTCACCGGATCAGTTTACCCCCCCCCCCCCACATATAAACAGGATATTATCAGGCAACATGAGGATTTATAACACAAACCTGGACAAATTCCCCTTTGGAAGTAACGAACGTGTTACATTATGGAATATGTAGTTTCCAGCATATTCCAAACTTCCATAATTAAGAGGAACTAAATATCCCGTCACTGGAAGAGAGAAGGAAAAGGTGTGATATGATTGTGACGTACAAAATACTCCAGCCCGTCCTCCAAAAATGGAGAGGTAAATGTAACAGCACAAGTAAGTGCAATTATGTACTATTCATAGCAGTCAGGAATTGTACTTATTTTCACTTAGTATTAAACCGTACTGTCAAATATATTGTGAATATTTAAGTTTACCTGAAAAGCTGAATAGAAAACCGCGACCTAACTTAACCTTCTTAGTGCTTGAAGATAAGCATTTTATTGCTTCTTAATTACAATTAGTACTTAACCTATAGCTATATTGATATTACAGATTAAATAAATAGTAGTTTAAATAAAGCAAAATTAAAATATTTCAATAAATTGTGAAGTAAATCAGGATATTTTCAAATTTTGTATAAAATCTCTATTGTTTAATAAAACTAAAAAAGAAAATCCTCATATTTAAAACTTGTGTATAGCAAATTGAACTTGAAAACTTCAGCTTAAAATTCTGAGTTTCTTAACAGAAAACAAGGAGAATAAATGGAGAGGTGAGTGTAACAGCCCCATAAATGCAATTAGGAACTATGCATGCCAGTAAGGAAATGTACTTGTTACACTTATATTAAACCTTACTGTCAATTCGGAGGATGGGTTCCAGCACTCAGGGAAATTTACAAGGTAGCTAAGCACAGAAAACATGGCTGGGATACGAATTCAGGGCATGATATGGAAGGAAAATTTCTTCAAAAGGTCAGATGTAACACACAGGAGGAGCTATGGTTTCAAGCTCAACAAGCCATAATGTACGACTGAGAACAAGTGATTCTTTTTCACCCACAGGGTCATAAACCCATGGATTGAATGATTATGAGAGTGAAAATCCACCCTCCGATATGCAAAGTCCATGCAGGACGGGGCGGGGTGGAGGCAGACTCCATGCAGGATGGGGGGTGGAGGCAGACTCCATGCAGGAGGGGGGGGGGGGGAATAGTTAAGAGTTATGCGAGGGGGGGGGAAGGAGGGATAGCCTTGACTGTGCCTGTGGCCGGCCTCGACAGTTTCCCTACTCCTCCTACAGCACAGCGTGAGGCCGGGGTTCCATGGCCGTGATGAGTGTGGTGGAGGCCCAGAGCTCCCCGCCCATCACAAGCTGGCTGCTCAGCCACTTCCTCTAACAACTTGTGCAGTTCCCTCTTGATCACCTTTGGTCCTATAACACTTCTTGTACTTGCTGGTAAGAGGGTGAAGAGTGTGGACCTTTCTACAGCCTGTCCCTCTTGCCCTATACCATACATTTTTTACAGAGTGGCAAATCAAGAGAAAAGTCGCTATTCCCACCCAAACTCACTGGCATAAATGTCTAACTTACGCTAGAAACTCTTCTGGGATCCCACGGTACTCTCTCCCATACATCAACAACCATGTTTCCAAAACAGTATTTACCCAGGTCATTCCTGAATCTAAATTCATCCAATTTTTCCTCCATTGTCTTGAGGTCTCTAATATTCTCTTAACCTTGGAAGCACTTGCACTGGGCGGTAGAGCGACGGCCTCTCTTCCAGCGGGTAGGCGTTACATTCCCGAGGCTGCGAGTGGACAGGCACCGTCCTCTCTTCCTCCCCATCCTTCCCCTCACATACCGTCCCCGTCCTGCACAGTCTTACTATCCTCACCAAACCACACATCTTAAAGATGTTGAAATGACGACGTTTCGCTCCGTCCTGGACCATCATGGAGTCATGACATGACATGATAATGGTCCGGGATGGACCGAAACGTCGTCGCTTCTCCAGCTTCTGACGTGGGGGTTGGTCACCATACCTTCAGCCCCGTTATTGTGACTCATCGTCTGCATATAGTGGTACTATTTTAGCACCTTCTCCTGACCTTACATTGGTTACCCCTTGATGGCCTGTGGTGGGTGTGTAGCGTCATCCACCCCACCCATCTCTGCTCCCACACTGCTTAACTGTTGCAGGTGTGGCTCCTGTGTCCCCCTCCAGTGCCTCCAGTGTTGCAGGTGTGGCCCCCTGTGTCCCCCTCCAGTGTTGCAGGTGTGGCGGTTGTGTCCCCTCCAGTGTTGCAGGTGTGGCCCCTGTGTCCCCCTCC
Organism: Procambarus clarkii; assembly: GCF_020424385.1. NCBI lineage: Eukaryota > Metazoa > Arthropoda > Malacostraca > Decapoda > Cambaridae > Procambarus > Procambarus clarkii. Next base: position 98,176 of record NW_025554398.1, read on the forward strand.
AGTGTTGCAGGTGTGGCTCCTGTGTCAAACTCCAGTGTTGCAGGTGTGGCCCCTGTGTCCCCCCTCCAGTGTTGCAGGTGTGGTCCCTGTGTCCCCCTCCAGTGTTGCAGGTGTGTCCCCCTCCAGTGTTGCAGGTGTGGCCCCTGTGTCCCCCTCCAGTGTTGCAGGTGTGGCTCCTGTGTCAAACTCCAGTGTTGCAGGTGTGGTCCCTGTGTCCCCCTCCAGTGTTGCAGGTGTGTCCCCCTCCAGTGTTGCAGGTGTGGCCCCTGTGTCCCCCTCCAGTGTTGCAGGTGTGGCTCCTGTGTCAAACTCCAGTGTTGCAGGTGTGGCTCCTGTGTCCCCCTCCAGTGTTGCAGCTGTGGCGGTTGTGTCCCGTCCAGTGTGGCCCCTGTGTCCCCCTCCAGTGTTGCAGGTGTGGCTCCTGTGTCAAACTCCAGTGTTGCAGGTGTGGCTCCTGTGTCAAACTCCAGTGTTGCAGGTGTGGCTCCTGTGTCCCCCTCCAGTGTTGCAGCTGTGGCGGTTGTGTCCCCTCCAGTGTTGCAGGTGTGGCCCCTGTGTCCCCCTCCAGTGTTGCAGGTGTGGCCCCTGTGTCCCCCTCCAGTGTTGCAGGTGTGGCTCCTGTGTCCCCCTCCAGTGTTGCAGGTGTGGCCCCTGTGTCCCCCTCCAGTGTTGCAGGTGTGGCTCCTGTGTCAAACTCCAGTGTTGCAGGTGTGGCTCCTGTGTCAAACTCCAGTGTTGCAGGTGTGGCTCCTGTGTCCCCCTCCAGTGTTGCAGGTGTGGCCCCTGTTTCCAACTCCAGTGTCGCAGGTGTGGCCCCTGTGTCCAACTCCAGTGTTGCAGGTGTGGCCCCTGTGTCCCACTCCAGTGTTGCAGGTGTGGCCCCTGTGTCCCCCTCCAGTGTTGAAGGTGTGGGTCCTGTGTCCCCCTCCAGTGTTGCAGGTGTGGCCCCTGTGTCCCCCTCCAGTGTTGCAGGTGTGGCCCCTGTGTCCCCCTCCAGTGTTGCAGGTGTGGCTGCTGTGTCCCCTCCAGTGTTGCAGATGTGGCCCCTGTGTCCCACTCCAGTGTTGCAGGTGTGGCTCCTGTGTCCCCCTCCAGTGTTGCAGGTGTGGCCCCTGTGTCCCCCTCCAGTGTTGCAGGTGTGGCCCCTGCTCTTCCCTCCAGTGCCCAATCATCACTCAGTAAAAAATGCAACTTTTTCCCTAACTAGAAACGGACGAACCCAACCAACCCTCCTGACCTATCGAGGTCGATACATAGAAAACGTCAATATTGCAATGCTTCAATTTTTAATAATATGTGTTTTAACGAGATGGTTGAGTAGGTAAATGTGTGACACACAAGGTGACAGGTGAGGTGCTGGACACTACCTCACCTGGCTACACCTGGCTACACCTGGGCTACACCAGACCTCACCTGGCTACACCAGACCTCACCTGGCCTCACCTGGGCTACACCAGACCTCACCTGGCTACACCAGACCTCACCTGGCTACACCAGACCTCACCTGGCCTCACCTGGCTACACCAGACCTCACCTGGGCTACACCTGGCCTCACCTGGGCTACACCAGACCTCACCTGGCTACACCAGACCTCACCTGGCCTCACCTGGGCTACACCAGACCTCACCTGGCCTCACCTGGGCTACACCAGACCTCACCTGGCTACACCAGACCTCACCTGGCTACACCAGACCTCACCTGGCTGCACCAGACCTCACCTGGCTACACCAGACCTCACCTGGGCTACACCAGACCTCACCTGGCTACACCAGACCTCACCTGGCCTCACCTGGCTACACCAGACCTCACCTGGCCTCACCTGGCTACACCAGACCTCACCTGGCCTCACCTGGCTACACCAGACCTCACCTGGCTACACCAGACCTCACCTGGCTACACCAGACCTCACCTGGCTACACCAGACCTCACCTGGCCTCACCTGGCTACACCAGACCTCACCTGGGCTACACCAGACCTCACCTGGCTACACCAGACCTCACCTGGGCTACACCAGACCTCACCTGGCTACACCAAGCCTCACCTGGGCTACACCTGGCCTCACCTGGGCTACACCAGACCTCACCTGGGCTACACCTGGGCCTCACCTGCAGGATGCAACCCACGACAGTAGCCTAGCTCCCGGGTACCTATTTTGCCGCTAGGTTAACAGGTGCACCAAGTGAAAGGAAATGTACCCAACCGTTTCTGTCTTGCCCGCGGACTGAACCCGGGGTCTCGTGGTTGTAAGGTGAGGACGTAGCCTCCTAGGCCACAGAGAGCAGCTAGGCGGCCTGACTGGACTCGCTGCCTTCTGGGCATCGCCAATAAGGAAGTACAGAGAAACGCATCCTACACATTATACGGCTTTACCTGTAACAGGTAAGTGGAGGGAGATGGCAGCTATAAGAAGAAGATGGCAGCTATAAGAAGAAGGCAGCTATGAGAAGAAGGCAGCTATGAGAAGAAGGCAGCTATGGGAAGAAGGCAGCTATGGGAAGAAGGCAGCTATGGGAAGAAGGCAGCTATGGGAAGAAGGCAGCTATGGGAAGAAGGCAGCTATGGGAAGAAGGCAGCTATGGGAAGAAGGCAGCTATGGGAAGAAGGCAGCTATAAGAAGAAGTCAGCTATAAGAAGAAGTCAGCTATAAGAAGAAGTCAGCTATAAGAAGAAGTCAGCTATAAGAAGAAGTCAGCTATAAGAAGAAGGCAGCTATAAGAAGAAGGCAGCTATAAGAAGAAGGCAGCTATAAGAAGAAGGCAGCTATAAGAAGAAGGCAGCTATAAGAAGAAGGCAGCTATAAGAAGCCAGCTATAAGAAGAAGGCAGCTATGGGAAGAAGGCAGCTATGGGAAGAAGGCAGCTATGGGAAGAAGGCAGCTATAAGAAGAAGGCAGCTATAAGAAGAAGGCAGCTATAAGAAGAAGGCAGCTATAAGAAGAAGGCAGCTATAAGAAGAAGGCAGCTATAAGAAGCCAGCTATAAGAAGAAGGCAGCTATAAGAAGTCAGCTATAAGAAGAAGGCAGCTATAAGAAGAAGGCAGCTATAAGAAGCCAGCTATAAGAAGAAGGCAGCTATAAGAAGAAGTCAGCTATAAGAAGAAGGCAGCTATAAGAAGAAGGCAGCTATAAGAAGAAGTCAGCTATAAGAAGAAGGCAGCTATAAGAAGAAGGCAGCTATAAGAAGAAGGCAGCTATAAGAAGAAGGCAGCTATAAGAAGAGGAAAGGTTTATATAAAGAAGGCAGGTACATCAGTATATATATATATATATATATATATATATATATATATATATATATATATATATATATATATATATATGTCGTACCTAGTAGCCAGAACGCACTTCTCAGCCTACTATGCAAGGCCCGATTTGCCTAATAAGCCAAGTTTTCATGAATTAATTGTTTTTCGACTACCTAACCTACCTAACCTAACCTAACCTAACTTTTTCGGCTACCTAACCAAACCTAACCTATAGAGATAGGTTAGGTTAGGTTAGGTAGGGTTGGTTAGGTTCGGTCATATATCTACGTTAATTTTAATTCCAATAAAAAAAATTGACCTCATACATAATGAAATGGGTTGATTTATCATTTCATAAGAAAAAAATTGAGAAAATATATTAATTCAGGAAAACTTGGCTTATTAGGCAAATCGGGCCTTGAATAGTAGGCCAAAAAGTGAGTTCTGGCTACTAGGTACGACATATATATATATATATATATATATATATATATATATATATATATATATATATTTAAAGAAAGAGAGTTAAATGTGAAGGAAAAGTTTAGATATGTGGAAAATAATATGGGCTATAATAGCAGGCTGTCCGCCTTGCTGACACCATGTGTGTAGTCCCCTAGTTCTGCTTGTGGGGGGTTGAGCTCTGGCTCTTTGGTCCCGCCTGTCAACCGTCAATCAACAGGTGTACAGGTTCCTGAGCCTACTGGGCTCTATCATATCTACACTTGAAACTGTGTATGGAGTCAGCCTCCACCACATCACTGCCTAATGCATTCCATTTGTCTACTACTTTGATACTGAAAAAAATCTTTTTAACGTCTCTGTGGCTCATTTTGACACTCAACTTCTACCTGTGTCCCCTAGTGTGTGTGTCCCTTGTATTGTATAGCCTGTCTTTATCTACTCTATCAATTCCTCTGAGAATCTTGTATATGGTGATCATGTCCCCTCTAACTCTTCTGTCTCCGAGTGACGTGAGGTTTAATTCCCGTAGTCTCTCCTCGTAGCTCATACCTCTCAGTTCGGGTACTAGTCTGGTGGCAAACCTTTGAACCTTTTCCAGTTTAGTCTTATCCTTGACTAGATTTGACTAGATATGGACTCCATGTTTGAGCCGCATACTCCAGGATTGGTCTGACATATGTGGCATACAAAATTCTGAAAGATTCCTTACACAAGTTTCTAAAGGTCTATGTTTACTTTTGTTATGTTAGCCAACCTGGCATATGCCGCTGATGTTATCCTCTTGATATGGGCTGCAGGAGACAGATCTGGCGTGATATCAACCCCCAGGTCTTTCTCTCTCTTTGACTCTTGAAGTATTTCATCTCCCAAACGATACCTTGTATCTGGTATCCTACACCTATCTTCATTACATTACATTTGCTTGAGTTAAACTCTAATAACCATATGTTCGACCATTCCTGCAGCTTGTCCAGGTCTCCTTCAAGCCTCAAACTGTCCTCCTCTGTCTTAATCCTTCTCATAATTTTGGCATCGTCAGCAAACATTGAGAGGAATGAGTCTATACCCTCTGGGAGATCATTTACGTATATCAGAAATAAGATAGGTCCGAGTACAGAGCCCTGTGGGACTCCACTGGTGACTTCACGCCAATCTGAGGTCTCACCCCTCATTGTAACTTTCTGTTTCCTATTGCTTAGGTGTGTGTGTGTGTGTATTCACCTAGTTGTGTTTGCGGGGGTTGAGCTTTGCTCTTTCGGCCCGCCTCTCAACTGTCAATCAACTGCTTACTAACCACTTTTTGTTTCCACACCACACACACACACACACACACACACACACACACACACACACAGGAAGCAGCCCATGACAGCTGACTAACTCCCAGGTACCTATTTATTGCTAGGTAACAGGGGCATTCAGGGTGAAAGAAACTTTGCCCATTTGTTTCTACCTCGTGCTGGAATCGAGGCAGAAACAAATGGGCAAAGTTTCTTTCACCCTGAATGCCCCTGTTACCTAGCAGTTATAGGTACCTGGTAATGTTTGTGTGTGTGTACTCACCTAGTTGTACTTGCGGGAGAAGAGGAAGAAGATAAGTATAACACTAGGTAACACATAAGTGTTATGTAACACTAGGTAACACATAAGTGTTATGTAACACTAGGTAACACATAAGTGTTATGTAACACTAGGTAACACATAAGTGTTATGTAACACTAGGTAACACATAAGTGTTATGTAACACTAGGTAACACATAAGTGTTATGTAACACTAGGTAACACATAAGTGTTATGTAACACTAGGTAACACATAAGTGTTATAGGTAACATAAGTGTTGTTACAGTCTTGTACAGCCACCAGCACCGGAGCGTCTCGGGCAGGTCCTTAATCCTAATATTCCCTGGAATACGACCCGCCAAATCGTTTTACAACCAGGTACCTATTTTACTGTTAGGTGAACAGAGGCTACAGTTAAGGATTAACGCCCAATAAATCTTCCCCGGCCAGGATACGAACCCAGGAGAACGCTCGCGAAACGCCAGGCTAGCGTCTTACCACTACGCCACCGGGACTATACAAACATGAGTTTAGAAACCGAAGAGAAGCCCATACAGCTATAGCCCTGATCTACGAGCATATATAGCCAATGTAATGTCGAAAAAGGATGAATGTAATATAGTGCTTAGAGATGTTTCGAAAGCTTTTGACAGTCTGACACACAGACACACAGGCCTAACATACAAGATATCTGAGCTAGGACTCCCACAGAGATCTACTGCCACACTCTGCACCTTCATGGACAACACAACAGCTAAGCTCAGTATCGGCAGGTACTTGGGTGACGTAATAGAACTGAAAAGTGGAGTACCACAAGGCAGCTGCCTCTCTCCCCTCAACATATACAGCTGACCTGCCACAACCCCAACATGGAGAATACATCACATACGCTGACGATGTTACCTAAATAATATGCCAACCGGGACCATCAAAGCCGCTTCTACCCAGCAAGACAAAGGCAGCAATTGAATTCATAAACAAATTTGAAGCGCATCGGAAAATAAGTTCCAGAAAATACACATTGCAAAAAAGAAACTCAGACCCCTTTATCCTTGACAACCGTCCGATCCAATATGCGGAGGTCGGCACAATACTGGCACTCATAATCTTCCTGAGGCTTAGTGTCCCCGCGGCCCGGTCTCCCTTTTGTTACACACACCCCAGGAAGCAACCCGTAGCACCTGTCTAACTCCCAGGTACCTATTTACTGCTAGGTAACAGGGGCATAAACGTTTTGCTAATTTATCTTTTCCTCCACCAGGGATCGAACCCGGAACCTCAGGACTTCGAATGCGAAACGCTGTCCACCCAGCTGTCAGACGCCCTGATGATAGATGATCAATAGAACAGGTATACAAATTCATATAAAACGACCGATTAAATAAAGTCAAAGCAGCCTTAGAAAAACTGAAGGGACTCCCAAGCCTCAGTACAAACATACAGATCCACCTATATAAGGCTCTAGTTGGGCCGCATCTAGAGAATCCCCCAGTACCACTACACACCATAAAGAAACTAACATACAGAAACTGCAAGCAGTACAAAATAAGGCGCTAAGGAGAGCAGCAAAACACCGTCCACCATATGATCAGACAATCCAGGAGCTCCAGGAACTCCTGAACATACAGCCACTAAACATCAGACTACAGCACCAAGCCTCCAGGGTGTGGAACACCATCCCAATGTTAGAAAGATTACTCCAAGATGAGACGCCCCACTCCCACAGCTGGTGGCCCAAGATGAGACACCCCACTCCCACAGCTGGTGGCCCAAGATGAGACGCCCCCACTCCCTCAGCTGGTGGCCCAAGATGAGACGCCCCACTCCCACAGCTGGTGGCCCAAGATGAGACGCCCCACTGCCACAGCTGGTGGCCCAAGATGAGACGCCCCACTCCCACAGCTGGTGGCCCAAGATGAGACGCCCCACTCCCACAGCTGGTGGCCCAAGATGAGACGCCCCACTCCCACAGCTGGTGACCCAAGATGAGACGCCCCACTCCCACAGCTGGTGGCCCAAGATGAGACGCCCCACTCCCACAGCTGGTGGCCCAAGATGAGACGCCCCACTGCCACAGCTGGTGGCCCAAGATGAGACGCCCCACTCCCACAGCTGGTGGCCCAAGATGAGACGCCCCACTCCCACAGCTGGTGGCCCAAGATGAGACGCCCCACTGCCACAGCTGGTGGCCCAAGATGAGACGCCCCACTGCCACAGCTGGTGGCCCAAGATGAGACGCCCCACTGCCACAGCTGGTGGCCCAAGATGAGACGCCCCACTGCCACAGCTGGTGGCCCAAGATGAGACGCCCCACTGCCACAGCTGGTGGCCCAAGATGAGACGCCCCACTGCCACAGCTGGTGGCCCAAGATGAGACGCCCCACTCCCACAGCTGGTGGCCCAAGATGAGACGCCCCACTGCCACAGCTGGTGGCCCAAGATGAGACGCCCCACTGCCACAGCTGGTGGCCCAAGATGAGACGCCCCACTCCCACAGCTGGTGACCCAAGATGAGACGCCCCACTCCCACAGCTGGTGACCCAAGATGAGACGCCCCACTCCCACAGCTGGTGGCCCAAGATGAGACGCCCCACTGCCACAGCTGGTGGCCCAAGATGAGACGCCCCACTCCCACAGCTGGTGGCCCAAGATGAGACGCCCCACTGCCACAGCTGGTGACCCAAGATGAGACGCCCCACTCCCACAGCTGGTGGTCCAAGATGAGACGCCCCACTCCCACAGCTGGTGGCCCAAGATGAGACGCCCCACTCCCACAGCTGGTGGCCCAAGATGAGACGCCCCGCTCCCACAGCTGGTGGCCCAAGATGAGACGCCCCACTCCCACAGCTGGTGGCCCAAGATGAGACGCCCCGCTCCCACAGCTGGTGGCCCAAGATGAGACGCCCCACTGCCACAGCTGGTGGCCCAAGATGAGACGCCCCACTGCCACAGCTGGTGGCCCAAGATGAGACGCCCCACTCCCACAGCTGGTGGCCCAAGATGAGACGCCCCACTGCCACAGCTGGTGGCCCAAGATGAGACGCCCCACTGCCACAGCTGGTGACCCAAGATGAGACGCCCCACTGCCACAGCTGGTGGCCCAAGATGAGACGCCCCACTGCCACAGCTGGTGGCCCAAGATGAGACGCCCCACTGCCACAGCTGGTGACCCAAGATGAGACGCCCCACTGCCACAGCTGGTGACCCAAGATGAGACGCCCCACTGCCACAGCTGGTGGCCCAAGATGAGACGCCCCACTGCCACAGCTGGTGGCCCAAGATGAGACGCCCCATTGCCACAGCTGGTGGCCCAAGATGAGACGCCCCACTGCCACAGCTGGTGGGAGCCCCACAGCCCCACAGAACATAATTCCTAGATGAAATACTGATCATAAATTCCTCCCCCAATAATGAATTAATAAAGAAAATATATAGACAAATAATACTAAAATCAAGAGCCTTAAAGAGAACAACATAACATGTGTGGAAGCATCAGGGAGTGTGTATATATGAATGCTACACACTATTCATCTATAGACATCCATATGTGGTGAAACACATGTGAAGAACCTCTCACACTCTCACAGCTCCCTGACACGAGGGAGCCAGCTTAGCTTACCTGCCAACACCCACACATCGTGTCAGCAAGGCGGACAGTCCGCCTGCTTTCATACCTCTCACTGTATTTCCCATTTCTAAACTGTCCCTCCACCTGTGCCTCTCCTTCCTCTTTACTCCAAACCCCCCCCCAACCCCCACCCTCCCCCCCCAAAAAAAAAAATAATAGGGGGTCTTCTAACATTAGGATGGTGTTCCACACCTTGGAGGCTTGGTGCTGTAGTCTGATGTTTAGTGGCTGTATGTTCAGGAGTTCCTGGAGCTCCTGGATTGTCTGATTATATGGTGGACGGTGTTTTGTGGTGGGGTGGGAGAGGTCAATGTGGATATGGAAGGGGGAGCTGGAAGGGGGAGGTGGTGGCGGACGGGGGAAGGAAAGATGGGGAGGTGGAGAGGTATTAAAGGGGGAAGGGATTTTTGGATGAGAGTATGAGGATCAGGTATAAGCAAAATGAAGGGAGAGTAGGTTGGGAAGGGAGTGGAAGAGTATTTAAGAAGGTTGGGGAATGGATTACAGGCGGGTAGGGGGGTGGAAGAGGGGGGGGAGGTCCTGCGGTACCCCCTTCCCCCTCCCCCCTTCAACCCCTGCTGGGGGATGGGGTGAGATCACAAAGTCTTTACGGAAAAATTGGAGAATGTTACTGTTTTAAGTCTTCAAGTGTGTATGTAAACTCACCTACCTGTGCCTGAAGGATCGAGCAGGATCGAGCTCTTGGACCCCGGATTTATATCTAGCAGTTGTCTAATACAAGGCCTCCTGACCTATTTCCCTTTTTTCTACTTGTATGATTATGAATGGCGTTTAGTTCCACAAGATAACGTTCCGTAAATGTTCTCTGTATTCCAAATTTGTCTTTAGTGTGGTGGTGTGAAGGGGGAAGTGAGCAGTGCTCAGGCCGGGCCAGCACCAGTGACTTAAACAGTATTATCACTCTGGTGGGATCCAGTCAAGAATGGTCTATCTTGAGATGATTTCGGGGCTTTTTAGTGTCCCCGCGGCCCGGTCCTCGACCAGGCCTCCACCCCCAGGAAGCAGCCCGTGACAGCTGACTAACACCCAGGTACCTATTTTACTGCTAAGTAACAGGGGCATAGGGTGAAAGAAACTCTGCCCATTGTTTCTCGCCGGCGCCTGGGATCGAACCCAGGACCACAGGATCACAAGTCCAGCGTGCTGTCCGCTCGGCCGACCGGTCTCAGGTAACATGTATATTCGGACGTAATCGGTTGGGAATATGGTGACGCTACACTCTTGTCTGCCTCTCTCGGGGACCTAATTCCCGCTCTTGACCTTATCCAGCTCTCTTACACCAATTATTGACCCTCCCCACGATACAACCCCACATAACCTCCCTACCTCCTGGGCTACCTATTCCCTACTAGGTTACAAGAGGCATCAGGTGAAAGGAAACGTGTCTAGACGTTTCTGCCCCCCCCCTCCCCTCACAGGAACGAACCTGGGGCCCCTCGTTTGTGAGTCCAAGACGTAGACTAGACTGTACGTGTCGGCCCGACTGTTCGTACACAATAGCGTCCAATAATTGAATACAAACTCTTGAGAGATGTTCAAACTCTTGAGAGATGTTCTTGTTGGAGCCCATCCATACGGACGGGCAGACAGCAGGTAACCTCACACTCTCAAGCTAATTACTATCACCCTCCACCTGTCTCTACCTGTCTTTTCCAGGCAAGAGATGGCCGTGACGTCACCGGAAATACCACGACAGCTAACTTTCCAGTCAATCAATATTTCCATTCATCTCCCCCTCCCCCTCCTCTTTCACAGGGGGGTCATACGCCCCCCTACACTCACCCACACACTGTACTCTCCCCCCCCACACCACACACACTCCCCCCCCACACACTCTCTCCCCCCCACCACACACCACACACTCTCCCCCCCCCCACCCCACACACTCCCCCCCCACACACTCCCCCCCCCACACACTCTCCCCCCCCCCACACACCACACACTCTCCCCCCCCCCCCCACCCCACACACTCCCCCCCCCACACACTCCCCCCCCCCACACCACACACTCCCCCCCCCCACACACTCCCCCCCCCCCCACACCACACACACTCCCCCCCCCCCACACCACACACTCCCCCCCCACACACTCTCCCCCACCCCACACACTCCCCCCCCACACACTCTCTCCCCCCCCCCCCCACACACCCACAACCTCCCAGGCGGATATTGCTTGAATCCCGACACTATGACGTCACGCAGGTGTGGCCGAGCAGTTGCCAAATTCTGGAGAAATTTCCCCTGTTGGCTGTGTACTCACCTAGTTGTGCTTGCGGGGGTTGAGCTCTGGCTCTTTGGTCCCGCCTGTGTGTGTGTGTGTGTGTGTACTCACCTAGTTGTGCTTGCGGGGGTTGAGCTCTGGCTCTTTGGTCCCGCCTGTGTGTGTGTGTGTGTGTACTCACCTAGTTGTGCTTGCGGGGGTTGAGCTCTGGCTCTTTGGTCCCGCCTGTGTGTGTGTGTGTGTGTGTACTCACCTAGTTGTGCTTGCGGGGGTTGAGCTCTGGCTCTTTGGTCCCGCCTGTGTGTGTGTGTGTGTGTGTACTCACCTAGTTGTGCTTCCGAGGGTTGAGCTCTGGCTCTTTGGTCCCGCCTGTGTGTGTGTGTGTGTACTCACCTAGTTGTGCTTGCGGGGGTTGAGCTCTGGCTCTTTGGTCCCGCCTGTGTGTGTGTGTGTGTGTGTACTCACCTAGTTGTGCTTCCGAGGGTTGAGCTCTGCCTCTTTGGTCCCGCCTGTGTGTGTGTGTGTGTGTGTGTGTACTCACCTAGTTGTGCTTCCGAGGGTTGAGCTCTGCCTCTTTGGTCCCGCCTGTGTGTGTGTGTGTACTCACCTAGTTGTACTCGCCTAGTTGTGCTTGCGGGGGTTGAGCTCTGGCTCTTTGGTCCCGCCTGTGTGTTTGTGTGTGTGTGTACTCACCTAGTTGTACTCGCCTAGTTGTGCTTGCGGGGGTTGAGCTCTGGCTCTTTGGTCCCGCCTGTGTGTGTGTGTGTGTACTCACCTAGTTGTACTCACCTAGTTGTGCTTCCGAGGGTTGAGCTCTGGCTCTTTGGTCCCGCTTGTGTGTGTGTACTCACCTAGTTGTACTCACCTAGTTGTGCTTGCGGGGGTTGAGCTCTGGCTCTTTGGTCCCGCCTCTCAACCGTCATATTGTGTGTGTGTGTGTGTGTGTGTGTGTGTGTGTGTGTGTGTGTGTGTGTGTGTGTGTGTGTGTGTGTGTGTGTGTGTGTGTGTGTATATTCACCTAATTGTGCTTGCGGGGGTTGAGCTTTGGCTCTTTGGTCCCGCCTGTGTGTGTGTGTGTGTGTGTGTGTGTGTGTGTGTGTGTGTGTGTGTGTGTGTGTGTGTGTGTGTGTGTGTGTGTGTGTGTGTGAAACAAAACACCGAAACAATTATTTATAATGTCTCTGTACCAACCCGTTCTCGCAAATTTAATAAGTCAATATTGACTTATTAAATATGTGCATAGGTGACATACTTAACATAATAGTTTCCCTTGAAAAGCTTCATAGAAAACACCGACCTTACCTAACCTAATTAGTATGTTAAAATAAGCATCTTATAGCTTCGTAATTACAATTGTTACTTAACCTATTATAGGTATAGGTTAGGTAATAATTGTAATTACGAAGCAATAAGATGCTTATCTTAACATACTAAGTAGGTTAGGTAAGGTCGGTGTTTTCTATGAAGCTTTTCAAGGGAAACTATTATGTTAAGTATGTCACCTATGCACATATTTAATAAGTCAATATTGACTTATTAAATTTGCGAGAACGGGTTGCTCTGTACTTGGGTACTAAGTTTCCACCTGTGTCCCCTTGTTCGTGTTCCACCGGTGCTAAATAGTTTGCCTTTGTCCACCCTCTAAATTTCCCTGAGAATTTTGTAGGTGGTGATCATGTACCTCTTAACTCTTCTGTCTTCAAGGGACGTGATGTTTAGTTCCCGTTGTCTTTCCTCGTAGCTCATACCTCTTAGTTCTGGGACTAATCTGGTGGCATACCTCTAAATATTCTCTAACTTTGTCTTGTGATTAACTAGGTATGGACTCCAGGCTGGAGCTGCATACTCCAGGACTCCAGGACAACTTTTTCAGTGTGGGAGTAGTTAACAGATGGAATGCATTAGGCAGTGATGTGGTGGAGGCTGACTCCATACACAGTTTTAAATGTAGATATGATAGAGCCCAATAGGCTCAGGAATCTGTACACCAGTTGATTGACAGTTGAGAGGCGGGACCAAAGAGTCAGAGCTCAACCCCCGAAAGCACAAATAGGTGAGTACACACACACACACACACACACACACACACACACACACACACACACACATATACATATATATATATATATATATATATATATATATATATATATATATATATATATATATATATATATATATATATATATATATATATATATGTCGTACCTAGTAGCCAGAACGCACTTCTCAGCCTACTATGCAAGGCTCGATTTGCCTAATAAGCCAAGTTTTCATGAATTAATTGTTTTTCGACTACCTAACCTACCTAACCTAACCTAACTTTTTCGGCTACCTAACCTAACCTAACCTATAAAGATAGGTTAGGTTAGGTTAGGTTAGGTAGGGTTGGTTAGGTTCGGTCATATATCTACGTTACTTTTAACCCAAATAAAAAAAATTGACCTCATACATAATGAAATGTGTAGTTTTATCATTTCATAAGAAAAAAATTAGAGAAAATATATTAATTCAGGAAAACTTGGCTTATTAGGCAAATCGGGCTCTGCATAGTAGGCTGAAAAGTGCGTTCTGGCTACTAGGTACGACATATATATATATATATATATATATATATATATATATATATACATGAAAGCTGTTTAAATCATAGCATAGTAAGAACTCTGTTTAGTGTTTGCAGGTAATAGTTGTGTGTGTGTGTAAACTAAAAGTCTTTGAAAATGTAATAAGTTATTACGAAACGCGTTCAAGTGTCGCGTCAGACTAGAAATAAAAATGAATTTTGTAGAATTGATTTTTCAATTACCATCAACAGTGAAAAGAAACATAAGAAAGATCGAGAAAATTCGTGTTAGAATTATTAATCTTACTTTTTCGGTCATATTTAATAATATATATGTACACATATACACTATATGAACACACGCACATATATACACCCTCATTTATATGTCGTAGCTAATAACCACAGTTGCCTAACAAGCCAAATTTTCGCGAAATATTAAATTTTCCAACAAAATTTCATGTGAAATAAAGTTTTCAGTGTATTATATATGATTACAATTTTATGTTATTTGAGTCAAAACTAACATAGAAATTTGATCAAACCTATTCTAACCTATCTATCTTAACCTAACCTAATAAAAAGCCTAACAAGGTACCATCTTGGAAATGAAATCCTACAAGAGTCAAAATATATAAAGGTCTGAGAGTAGATAACATACTCCAGGATTGGTCTGATATACGTGGTATACAAGGTTCTAACTGATTCCTTACACAAGTTTCTAAATGCCGTTCTTACGTTAGCCAACCTGGCATATGCCGCATATGATATCCTCTTGATATGGGCCACATGGGACAGGTCTGGTGTGATATCAACCACCAAGTCTTTCTCTCTCTCTGATTCTTGGAGAATTTAATCTCGCAAATGGTACCTTTTATCTGGCCTCCTGCTCCCTACACATATCTTCATTATTTTACATTTGCTAGGGTGTAACAGCTATTTGCTGTTACAGCTCTAACAACTAACAAATAGCTGTTAGTTGCTACAGCTCTAACAGCTATTTGTTCGACCATTCCTGCAGCTTGTCCAGGTCGTCTTGAAGCCTCAAGCTGTCCTCCTCTGTCTTAATCCTTCTCATAATTTTGACGTCGTCAGCAAACGTTGAGAGGAATGAGTCCATACCCTCTGGAAGATAATTTAAGTATATCAGAAATATGATAGTTCCGCGTACAGGACCCGATGGGATTCCACTAGTGACTTCACGCCATTCTTATGTTTCACTCCTGACAGTGAGACATGAGAATGGACTACAGACACTGGCCTGTAGTTCAGTGCCTCTTCCCTGTCATACTTTTTTTGTATATTGGGACTACATTAAACGTCTTTCATATTGCTGGTAGGTCTCCCGTCTCTAGTGACCTACTATACAATACATACTTTTATTGGATGCTTGCTTGCCACATGGAGAGTGGCAAGCAAAGTGCTTCTACACAATCTTTCAGTACCCCATGGTGAGATTGTGTCCGGTCCAACAGCCTTTCTCTCGTCCGGATCCAACAGATGCGTCTTAACCTCATCTGTGGTAATTTCGAATCTTTTTAAGGCCGCCTGGTTTACTGCCACCTCTTCTAGTTCAAGGACTTCACCTCGTTGTCTTGTGAAAACCGCCTGAAATCTCGCTGAATTCTTTTTGATCTTCCAGTTTGTGTATATCATCTAGTAGCCGTTCTGTTTCCAGAGTTTTCTGGTAAAGTCTTGGGTTGGCGAGGTAGTGACAATTGAGTGGGAAGTTAAGGATTTTTGTGATTGTTGCCGCCGAAGGTGGCTAGTTTATTGTGCACCCCATACTCATCCTGTGAGCGGTAGCGCAAAAGCATTACAGAGGGCACAAAAGGTTTTTATCAGACCTCATCTTAGTTAAGGAGTTGTACTTGTTCCTGGGCGGCTTCATATCCAGTAAGGTGGATAACACCATTGACTAGCCGTCATATCCCCTCTAATTAACTTTCTCATAGTTTCTTTTTCTGTCCCATCATAGTGTTTGGTGTTAAGGTGAAGGTCTGGGTCTATGTTGTTGGGCCCCTCACACTTTATCTCTCGGCGGCTGGTCTCTTCTTGTTCCTCTTGAAGATTACGTAAGGAAGCCGTTAGGGTGTGGGGGCACTTGTTAACGGTGACCCCCCATCCCCCCCCCTTTACCGATGTTGGGGGGGGGGGTGGGGAGAGGTCAGGGGGATTGAGGAAGCAGGGAGAGGGAAGGGGAGAGAAGATGCCTCCTCCTCCAGGATGGTGAAAAGCCGTTCTCTTTTATAGCCTCTCCGTAAAAAATTCAACTATTATGCGTGGCCAGGAAGGTACGACCCCCACCAACCCACCTAACCCAGCGAGGCCCACACTCAACACATCGAGGTAACGGGGCCTCGAGTCTTAATAATGTCGCATTTCAGCTCATTTGTGGATAACGTTAAAAATACGGCGTATTATGTGAGGGAACAGGTTGTGGTGAAGACATTCAATGTGACCTTTGGGTCCGGCCGAAGTTGGGTAGCGGTGACCCCCCTTCTGCCCCATAACCCCCCCCCCCCCACCTCTCTCTCTCCAGGTCAGGACGGCTGCCACGCCCACTACCACATCGTAACCACCACCACCACCATCACTATTGCCCCTTCACTGCCCACCCATCACCACCATCACTATTGCCCCTTCACTGCACCACCCATCACCACCACCACCACCACTATTGCCCCTTCACTGCACCACCCATCATCACCACCACCATTGCCCCTTCACTGCCCACCCATCACCACCACCACTATTGCCCCTTCACTGCCCACCCATCACCACCACCACCACTATTGCCCCTTCACTGCACCACCCAACACCACCATCACCACCACTATTGCTCCTTCACTGCACCACCCATCACCACCACCACTATTGCCCCTTCACTGCACCACCCATCATCACCACCACCATTGCCCCTTCACTGTACCACCCATCACCACCACCACTATTGCCCCTTCACTGCACCACCCATCACCACCACCACCATTGCCCCTTCACTGCCACACCCATCACCATCACCACCATTGCCCCTTCACTGCCACACCCATCACCATCACCACCACCACCACTATTGCCCCTTCACTGCACCACCCATCACCACCACCACTATTGCCCCTTCACTGTACCACCCATCACCACCACCACCATTGCCCCTTCACTGCACCACCCATCACCACCACCATTGCCCCTTCACTGCCACACCCATCATCACCATCACCACCACCACCATTGCCCCTTCACTGCACCACCCATCACCACTATAACAAGCCAACCCTTCCCCTCCCAAACACACAGAGCACTTTACGAGCGCCGTAAGGTCAACACGAGTGTAAGGGCTGGCGTCTCCGACCTCGGGTACACTACCCACCTCCCCGGTCAGCCAGGAAAGCAAGCGGGCGACCCGACCTCCCCGGGTGAAGCACGCCGCCACGCCCCCCTGCTTCGCACAACTGCCACACACACAACTTTATGCAATGACTTTCCATTAGGCGTGTACCCGGCCTGCCAGCAGTGAGACCCCGTGCCTGTGACTTTCCCTGACCGTGACCCACATCCGCCCGGGGCCCTCCGCCTGTTGCCGGGCCTAGGGGACGCCCCGGCCCCTCGCTGTGTTGAGTCGCACACACACTCACCTACATCGCTCCCGCACCACCAGAAAGGGAAGGGGTGGGGGCCACCACGGAGAAAGGTACGACATACCCGCTAGGAGACACGCAGCGGGGAAGATGAACCAGGAAGGTGCCACAGGTGGGTGGCACCTGGGTGAAGGTGCCACCCCACGTGTGGGGGAGGTGCCACAGGTAGGTGGCACCTAGGTGAAGGTGCCACCAAACCTGTGGGGGGAAGGTGCCACCCCACCTGTGGGGGGAAGGTGCCACAGGTGGGTGGCACCTAGGTGAAGGTGCCACCCCACCTGTGGGGGAAGGTGCCACAGGTGGGTGGCACCTAGGTGAAGGTGCCACCCCACCTGTGGGGGGTGGTGCTGTTGTCGTAGTGTGTGGTGCTGTTGTTGTTGTGGTGGTGCTGTTGTTGTACGTGTGTGGTGCTGTTTTACCGTGTGTGGTGCTGTTGTTGTAGTGGTGGTGGTGTGTTGTTGTTGTGGTGGTGGTGTTGTTGTTGTAGTGGTGGTGCTGTTGTTGTGTGAGTGGTGCTGTTGTTGTAGTGGTGTGTTGTTGTTGTTGGTGGTGTGTGGTGCTGTTGTTGTGTGGTGGTGCTGTTGTTGTAGTGGTGGTGCTGTTGTTGTAGTGAGTGGTGCTGTTGTTGTGTGGTGGTGTTGGTGCTGTTGTTGTTGTAGTGGTGGTGTTGTTGTTGTGTGTGGTGGTGGTGTTGTTGTGGTGTGTGGTGCTGTTGTTGTAGTGTGTGGTGCTGTTGTTGTAGTGGTGGTGCTGTTGTTGTGGTGGTGCTGTTGTTGTGGTGGTGGTGCTGTTGTTGTAGTGGTGGTGCTGTTGTTGGTGTGTGGTGCTGTTGTTGTAGTGGTGGTGCTGTTGTTGTGGTGTGTGGTGCTGTTGTTGGTGGTGGTGCTGTGTGTGGTGGTGTGTGGTGCTGTTGTTGGTGTGTGGTGCTGTTGTTGGTGTGTGGTGCTGTTGTTGTGGTGGTGGTGCTGTTGTTGTGGTGTGTGGTGCTGTTGTTGGTGGTGGTGCTGTTGTGTGGTGTGTGGTGCTGTTGTTGGTGGTGGTGCTGTTGTTGTGGTGGTGGTGCTGTTGTTGGTGTGTGGTGCTGTTGTGGTGGTGGTGCTGTTGTTGTTGTGGTGCTGTGGTGTGTGTGCTGTTGTGGTGTGTGGTGCTGTTGTTGTGTGGTGTGCTGTTGTTGTGGTGCTGTTGTTGTGTGTGTGGTGCTGTTGTTGTGGTGTGTGTGCTGTTGTTGTTGTGGTGTGTGGTGCTGTTGTTGTGGTGTGTGGTGCTGTTGTTGTGGTGTGTGTTGTGTGGTGTGCTGTTGTTGGTGGTGGTGCTGTTGTTGTGGTGGTGGTGCTGTTGTTGTGGTGGTGGTGCTGTTGTGTGGTGGTGGTGTTGTTGTGTGGTGTGTGGTGCTGTTGTTGTGGTGTGTGGTGCTGTTGTTGTGGTGGTGGTGCTGTTGTTGTAGTGTGTGGTGCTGTTGTTGTGGTGGTGGTGCTGTTGCTGTGTGTTGTGCTGTTGTGGTGCTGTTGTTGTTGTGTTGTGGTGTGTGGTGCTGTTGTTGTGGTGTGTGGTGCTGTTGTTGTGGTGTGGTGTGTGGTGCTGTTGTTGTAGTGTGTGGTGGTGTTGTTGTGGTGGTGGTGCTGTTGTTGTGGTGGTGGTGCTGTTGTTGGTGTGTGGTGCTGTTGTGTGTGGTGTGTTGTGGTGTGTGTTGTTGTAGTGTGTGGTGCTGTTGTTGTTGTTGGTGGTGCTGTTGTTGTGGTGGTGGTGCTGTTGTTGTTGTGTGTGGTGCTGTTGTTGTGGTGGTGGTGCTGTTGTTGTGGTGTGTGGTGCTGTTGTTGTAGTGTGTGGTGCTGTTGTGTGTGTGGTGGTGCTGTTGTTGTGGTGGTGGTGCTGTTGTTGGTGTGTGGTGGTGTTGTTGTTGTTGGTGGTGCTGTTGTAGTGGTGGTGTTGTGGTGCTGTTGTTGTGGTGGTGGTGCTGTTGTTGTGGTGTGTGGTGC
>NW_025554398.1:122500-141832 GCF_020424385.1 Procambarus clarkii
GTGTTCGTGTTTATGTTTTGAAAATCCTTGGGTTTTCAGGATGCAGAATTTAGGTTTTTCTTGAAATGTGTAAATTTTTCATTCATTGTGATGTATTGCCAGGAATCTTAGCGAAGTATCTCAAATTTGCTTATTGTAGGTGCAGCCTGCACATGACTGTAAAGCTGCCGCCCAGTTGGGTGGGTGTGGAGCACATGACTGTAAAGCTGCCGCCCAGTTGGGTGGGTGTGGAGCACATGACTGTAAAGCTGCCGCCCAGTTGGGTGGGTGTGGAGCACATGACTGTAAAGCTGCCGCCCAGTTGGGTGGGTGTGGAGCACATGACTGTAAAGCTGCCGCCCAGTTGGGTGGGTGTGGAGCACATGACTGTAAAGCTGCCGCCCAGTTGGGTGGGTGTGGAGCACATGACTGTAAAGCTGCCGCCCAGTTGGGTGGGTGTGGAGCACATGACTGTAAAGCTGCCGCCCAGTTGGGTGGGTGTGGAGCACATGACTGTAAAGCTCCCGCCCAGTTGGGTCGGTGTGGAGCACATGACTGTAAAGCTCCCGCCCAGTTGGGTGGGTGTGGAGCACATGACTGTAAAGCTGCCGTCCAGTTGGGTGGGTGTGGAGCACATGACTGTAAAGCTGCCGCCCAGTTGGGTGGGTGTGGAGCACATGACTGTAAAGCTGTCGCCCAGTTGGGTGGGGTGTGGAGCACATGACTGTAAAGCTGCCGCCCAGTTGGGTGGGTGTGGAGCACATGACTGTAAAGCTCCCGCCCAGTTGGGTGGGTGTGGAGCACATGACTGTAAAGCTGCCGCCCAGTTGGGTGGGTGTGGAGCACATGACTGTAAAGCTGCCGCCCAGTTGGGTGGGTGTGGAGCACATGACTGTAAAGCTGCCGCCCAGTTGGGTGGGTGTGGAGCACATGACTGTAAAGCTGCCGCCCAGTTGGGTGGGTGTGGAGCACATGACTGTAAAGTTGCCGCCCAGTTGGGTGGGTGTGGAGCACATGACTGTAAAGTTGCCGCCCAGTTGGGTGGGTGTGGAGCAAGACTAGTAACTGTGTGACTCACCATAGATGTAAAGTGCCTTGTATAGTGACTGTTGTGTGCCTCTTGTTGAATCACTCGCGATATAAGAATATTATTTACATGAATATATATATATTTGTTTACATGGATGTATATATATATGTGTGTACATGTGTATGTAACATTAATAATTGTGTAACTAGCTTCACAAGGTTGTCACTTGTTTAGCTAATTTACGACCACTCATCGGCCCCTTCCTCCATCCACAATGGTACATCTAATTTAAAGCTAAAATAATATTAGTTTATCACCTACAAATCTTTTAAGTTCTCGTTCAGATAAATCTCTAAAGATAAGGCGATTACCTATCTTATCCCTGAAGTGGACTCCATTATCACCACACGGAACTACAGGACAGACTACGGGAGTTAAACCTAACGTCGCTGGAAGACAGGAGAGTTAGGGGGGGACATGATCACCACGTACAAGATTCTCTGAGGAACTGATAGGGTAGATAAAGTCAGGCTATTTAACACAAGGGGCACACGCACTAGGGGACACAGGTGGAAACTGAGTGCCCAAATGAGCCACAGAGATATTAGAAAGAACTTTTTTAGTGTCAGAGTGGTTGACAAATGGAATGCATTAGGCAGTGATGTGATGGTTCTCTGCTCTCTAGTGTCCTATTATTTCTGTGGATCCTCCACGTCCTTGTACTTAGTTGCTTTGCTACGTTACATCTCTGATTAAACCATTGGCTTCTTACCCTTTGTACTGGGACGAACTTGTCTGCCGCCTCCTTACAATGTCTGTGTGGCGAAGTCCATCATGTCTTGGGCCGTTTTTTCTCTGAGCTCTGTTTCCCAAGTTATATATGTTAGAAATTTTCTTATTTACTCATAGTTTCCCTTTCGGAATGCCAATACTCCAACATTAATACACTGTGGTCGCTCATTCCCACGGAGGCTTCGAAAACGATTTCCCTTATATCAGAGTCATTCAGAGTGCTGACAGAAAGTTTCTTGTCGCCACATCCAAAAGTTTAGCTCTCCGTGTTTCCTCACCTCCATGTTGTTCCCTGTTTTCCCAGTCTATCCTTCCGTGATTGAAGTCCCCCATGATAAGCCAATGGGACCTATTTCTACAGGCAGCAGAGGCTGCTCTCTCAATTATAGTGTTAACTGCCATGTTGTTTGTCATACTCTTGCCTGAGTCGCCTGTCATTTGGTGGTGGGTTATATATCACTGCTACTACTACTCTTGGTCCTACCATCGTCATGGTGCCTGCAATGTAGTCTCTGAACCCCTCGCAGCCTGGGATAACCATCTCAAAACTCCATTCCTTTCTTATCAGCAGGGCCACTCCGCTTCCTCCCCCTTCATTCCCCCTCTTTCTCCCTATTATAGTGTAGTCCTGGGGAAACACCGCATTCGTTATGATTCCTGAGAGTTTTGTTTCCATAAGTCCAACTACATCCGGGTTTCCTTCTTGTGCTCTTTCCCTAAGTTCACTTGCCTTGCTTGTGTCCCGTCTATGTTCGAGTACATTACCTTGAAACTCACTCTCTTCTTTCCATCCTCAGTTTCTGTTAAATCCAATGGAGTAGGGGGACATGGAGGTGTCCAGGGCGGAAGGGTCTCTGAAGGAGGACCTGGGGGATCCGGGGGGAAGAGGGGAGCCGGGAGGATCCGGAATGGGGAAGCTAGGAGGGGTCTGAGGTGGAGTAGCTGAGAGGGATTGGGGTTGGGGTCAACTTGGGTTTGGGATGGGGGAGCAGGAGGGGCATGTGGAAGGGGGAGGGAGGTCATTGGTTGGAGAATTACGGGGAGCCAGAAGGACAGGGGTTGGGGAGGGAAGGGGAACCTGGGGTGGGTGGGGGAGGAAAGAGAGGGAGGGGGGTTAGGTAGGAAGGAGAGCTTGGGGTGGGGGTACTGGGGAGGGCATGGGGGTGGGGAATGTGGGCATAGTGTTGTACCTTGTTGTACTCACCTAGTTATGCTTGCGGGGGATGAGCTCTGGCTCTTTGGTCCCGCCTCTCAACTGTCAATCAACACGTGTACAGATTCCTGAGCCTACTGGGCTCTATCATATCTACGCTTGAAACTGTGTATGGAGTCAGCCTCCACCACATCACTTCCTAATGGTCTCTATGGCTTATTTGGGCACTCAGTTTCCACCTGTGTCCCCTAGTGCCTGTGCCCCTTATGGTAAATAGTCTTTATTTACCCTATCAATTCCTCTGAGAATCTTGTATGTGGTGATCATGTCCCCCTCTAACTCTTCTGTCTCCCAGTGACATGAGATTTAATTCCCGTAGTCTCTCCTTGTAGCTCATACCCCTCAGTTCGGGTACTAGTCTGGTGGCAAACCTTTGAACCTTGTCCAGTTTAGTCTTATGCTTGACTAGATATGGACTCCATGCTGGAGCCGCATACTCCAGGATTGGTTTGACATATGTGGTATACAAAGTTATGAAAGATTCCTTACACAAGTTTCTAAAGGCTGTTCTTATGTTAGCCAACCTGGCATATGCCGCTGACGTTATCCTCTTGATATGAGCTTCAGGGGACAGGTCTGGCGTGATATCAACCCCCAGGTCTTTGTCTCTCTCTCTGACTCTTGAAGTATTTCATCTCCCAGATGATACCTTGTATCTGGCCTCCTGCTCCCTACACCTCTCTTCATTACATTACATTTGCTTGGGTTAAACTCTGACAACCATTTGTTCGACCATTCCTGCAGCTTGTCCAGGTCTTCTTGAAGCCTCAAGCTGTCCTTCTCTGTCTTAATCCTTCTCATAATTTTGACGTCGTCAGCAAACATTGAGAGGAATGAATCTATACCCTCTGGGAAATCATTTACGTATATCAGAAACAGGATGGGGCCGAGTACAGAGCCCTGTGGGACTCCACTGGTGACTTCACGCCAATCTAAAGTCTCACTCCCTTATCCACTGGAGCGCCCTACCAGTTACTCCTGCCTGTTTCTCCTGCTTATGCATCAGCCTTTTATGGGGTACTGTGTGAACGGCTTTTCAACAGTCCAAGAAAATGCATTCTGCGCACCCGTCTCTTTCTCGCTTAATCTTTGTCACCTGGTCGTAGAATTCTATTAAACCTGTGAGGCAAGATTTACCATTCCTAAACCCATGTTGGTGTGTCACGAAGTCCCTTCTCTCCAGATGTGTTACTAGGTTTTTTCTCACAATCTTCTCCATCACCTTGCATGGTATACAAGATAGGGACACTGGCCTGTAGTTCAGTGTCTCTTTGTTTCAGTACATTACACTTACTGACTACCTGTACGAGTATTTCCTTACGTTCCTTTGGCTCATTTACTTTTTCAGCTTTATTCTCCTTTTCTTAAAAAACAGAATTTCAATTTGAAGAGGCTATCCTTGTGCACCTTGCCTACTCCCCTCAGTATCTTGTACACTGTAAACACATCACCTCTTCTATCATTTAACGTTGGGACTGAATTCCAGCAACCATTTGTTTGACTACTACTAGAGTGATCAGACCACACCCAAAAGCCTCCATCATGAACCACCACCACGCACGATTGTCGTCACCAACCACTACCACTACCACCATAATGGTTTTAATTAAGTCGAGTGCAGTTTTCATTCCTGGAACTTGGGAGTGGTTTAAGGAATGGTCGTTGGCCAGTTATGGTGTTGTCCCTCTGGCCAGCCCTGCCACTACCTCTCTCCCTGCTCCTGTGTCTCAGCCTGCACCTGTCCCTCTACCTGCTCCTGTCCTGTGCCTCAGCCTGCACCTGTCCCTCTCCCTGCTCCTGTCCTGTGCCTCAGCCTGCACCTGTCCCTCTACCTGCTCCTGTCCTGTGCCTCAGCCTGCACCTGTCCCTCTCCCTGCTCCTGTCCTGTGCCTCAGCCTGCACCTGTCCCTCTACCTGCTCCTGTCCTGTGCCTCAGCATGCACCTGTCCCTCTCCCTGCTCCTGTCCTGTGCCTCAGCCTGCACCTGTCTCTCCCCCTGCTCCTGTCTTGTACATAAGCCTGCACCTG
Source organism: Procambarus clarkii (assembly GCF_020424385.1). Classification (NCBI taxonomy): domain Eukaryota; kingdom Metazoa; phylum Arthropoda; class Malacostraca; order Decapoda; family Cambaridae; genus Procambarus; species Procambarus clarkii. The sequence continues at coordinate 127,543 of NW_025554398.1, forward strand.
TCCCTCTACCTGCTCCTGTCCTGTGCCTCAGCCTGCACCTGTCTCTCCCCCTGCTCCTGTCGTGTACATCAGCCTGCACCTGTCCCTCTACCTGCTCCTGTCCTGTGCCTCAGCCTGCACCTGTCCCTCTACCTGCTCCTGTCCTGTGCCTCAGCCTGCACCTGTCTCTCCCCCTGCTCCTGTCGTGTACATCAGCCTGCACCTGGCTCTCCCCCTGCTCCTGTCCTGTGCTTCAGCCTGCACCTGTCTCTTCCCCTGCTCCTGTCGTGTACATCAGCCTGCACCTGGCTCTCCCCCTGCTCCTGTCCTGTGCTTCAGCCTGCACCTGGCTCTCCCCCTGCTCCTGTCCTGTGCCTCAGCCTGCACCTGGCTCTCCCCCTGCTCCTGTCCTGTGCCTCAGCCTGCACCTGGCTCTCCCCCTGCTCCTGTCCTGTGCCTCAGCCTGCACCTGGCTCTCCCCCTGCTCCTGTCCTGTGCTTCAGCCTGCACCTGGCTCTCCCCTTGCTCCTGTCCTGTGCCTCAGCCTGCACCTGGCTCTCCCCCTGCTCCTGTCCTGTGCCTCAGCCTGCACCTGGCTCTCCCCCTGCTCCTGTCCTGTGCTTCAGCCTGCACCTGGCTCTCCTCCTGCTCCTGTCCTGTGCCTCAGCCTGCTCCTGTCGTGTACATCAGCCTGCACCTGTACTTGTACCTGGTTCTATATTTGTTCACCACTGACCTGCATGTAAGCAGAGCTCCCTACTAATAGCTATTGTTCGCCCTTATCATGAACAATAGTTACACTATCAGGAACAATAGTTACACTAGCAGGAACAATAGTTACACTATCAGGAACAATAGTTACACTAGCAGGAACAATAGTTACACTATCAGGAACAATAGTTACACTAGCAGGAACAATAGTTACACTATCAGGAACAATAGTTACACTATCAGGAACAATAGTTACACTATCAGGAACAATAGTTACACTATCAGGAACAATAGTTACACTAGCAGGAACAATAGTTACACTATCAGGAACAATAGTTACACTATCAGGAACAATAGTTACACTATCAGGAACAATAGTTACACTAGCAGGAACAATAGTTACACTATCAGGAACAATAGTTACACTATCAGGAACAATAGTTACACTATCAGGAACAATAGTTACACTATCAGGAACAATAGTTACACTAGCAGGAACAATAGTTACACTATCAGGAACAATAGTTACACTATCAGGAACAATAGTTACACTAGCAGGAACAATAGTTACACTATCAGGAACAATAGTTACACTATCAGGAACAATAGTTACACTAGCAGGAACAATAGTTACACTATCAGGAACAATAGTTACACTATCAGGAACAATAGTTACACTATCAGGAACAATAGTTACACTATCAGGAACAATAGTTACACTATCAGGAACAATAGTTACACTAGCAGGAACAATAGTTACACTATCAGGAACAATAGTTACTTCTCTGCAGTCATTTGCATCTGCGTAAATTACTCAACATTTCAAAGTAATTATTGTTAACATATGAAAGTAATGGAAATACAGGACCGCCCTGATGGGAGGTTGGCGAGCTGTGATTGGTCAGTGTTCAACCGTCACTTTCCACCACCACTCAACTTGAACACTGCAAGCTCCAACAGACCTTACCCTACAGACCTTACCTGACAGACCTTGTAACACTGTAAAAGTGTTTGAGTTAGTTTATTTAAAATATATATAGAGTACATGAGTCACAGACAAGGATCTGAGAGGCGCCAGTTGTCTGCCTGAGATCTCACACCTCAAAGCGTTAATGACCTCAAGTGACCTGAGGTCAGATCATGAGAATTTCACCTTGCTTCCGCTAAGCTCTTAATTGTAGTCTGGTAGCCTTCAAACAAGCCGACGCTTAAGGAGTGGCTTGGTAGTGCCGGAGGCTATCTATTTGTGGGCGGAGTTAGCTACTAGGTTCCCCAATATAAACTCGGAGAGCTATCGAGCAAGGATTAACAGACAGAGCAGCAGACGAGCCAGGAGAGCAGAGAGAAGACAGCCCTATCAGGGAGGCTGTCGGCCGGCAGGGCGGGAGTCTCTGTCAACTACAGACCCCCCCCCCCTCTCTATCCAGCTATAGGCAGAGACACTTGGTGAGTTGAGCATTGAGGTGACTTGGTCGTGTTTACATATGTTGTGTGATGATCAGGGGCAGTCAAGTTGTAGGGTTCTCGAATTCTTGGATGATGACTCTCTTTAACATTTGAATTGGATTGCTTATATTATGATACTTCATGTGAAATATAATTATGAATTTATTATTTAAATTGTGTTTAACTTTGTGCCCTAGAGCTTTGAGTTGAGGATTTGAGAAAGCCTCAGTGGTTACTGGGTTCATGATATAAATGAGTACATGTTTGGAGTTGATACATGCAAGTTCCATTCCTTGTCTTGTATGTAATGATCATGAATGGATGGTGGCAGCATTTCGTCTTCTACTATCTACTCTTCTACTTCTACTATCTACTCTTCTACTTCTACCTATCTACACCTCTCCCTCCACCCTTCTCTAAACTCTCACTTTCAACTAATGACCCTCCTCGCTCCTCCCACCTCCCTACCTCTCACCCCAAACCCTCACTAATTACTTCACTATTCATTTCTTTCCTTTCGTTTCCTCTTATACGTTTGTGGCAATGATTCTGTATTCTAGAGTTCTCTCTAGAGTTTCGGGTAACTGATCAAGTGACGGCGCCTTGTAGTCTTAGCACCTAGATAGTCGAATACCTAGGTTACAAGGTGTTGAACGAGAGAGGTTGCCTTAGGATCTCTGGAGGGTGCTCTAGAATAGTTAGCTAACTGGGGACGGGATAACGGACTAGAGAGAGCTGTTTCCCCCGGCTTCGTTAGTTAACTGGGGGGTGGAATAATGGACAAGATAGAGCTATTTCCCCCACCCCCCGTTACAATGTTGGCAGCGGTGTTGAACAATGTTGTAGGTAGTTGGTGTTCTTTTAACATTGTTCAGTCCCACGTGTCTTTTTGCCGCTCAGGCGCTATCAGGGAGATCTTGACAGGTGTTTATTATTCGCGAGTTAGCGAACTTTTTTTCAGGTTAGGAGATAGTGATTCTCTGGTGTTGTGTTTAGTGATTTTGTGAGTTTTGTGTAGTTCAGGGAATGTTCACCAGAACTTGCGTGTGTAGTGATTCATGTTAGTAATAAGATTTGGCGATTTGGGAACTTAGCGGTGTTGGTAGTGCAGGTCAGCTGAGTGTGACAGGTGACCTCGCATGTCCCACGGGGACACCCAGCCACCGCTGGTCTCCAGGTCAGTGGGGAGTGGCAGGTGTAGTTCTTAAGTAGTTTTTAAGTGGTGGTTCTGCTCAGATTATTGCGATCGACTGTTTTACTCCATTTGAACGCAATAACCCGAGGTGTACTGGTCTTGTACAGCATGCTAGGGGGAGACTTAGTATGTCAGTAGACTTCACGTTGGGGACGCTCGACGTTAGATAGTCTGGTCACAGGGGTGACAACAGTTTGAGTTGTTGACCGGCGGAGATGCTAGGGAGACACTCTGGGTCACATAGGTGGCTGTAGGTTAAGGGTGGGAGTAACGGTTAATTATGTACTTAAGATTAGGAATGGTACAGTTAAGTTTAGGCTAGTGTTTTGTCTATTAGTGTTGATTTTTTTTTTTTGTGACAAGTTAAAAGTAGTGACGATCTTATTCTCTCTTCTCTAACTTTACTCGGTTACTGTTTTATGTTCCACCAAGTCAATATCATTCAGAGTTAATTGAATTATTAAAAATTGAAGTGTAGTTGTTGCCAGGAGGAGAGCGTTATGTTATGACTGTGTAACCCTATACAAACTACAGGGTCACACAACAGCATGGAACACGGGTATTGTCGCCTTTATGTTCATCCACAGGTGGGAGCCCGAAGAGAGGAGAGGCGCGACGCATATGCAGAAGAGAGAGACGGCTGCTGTGTACCACACTCAGGGAAGTTCCTCACCACCACGACGACCAGCCCCTACCTGGATGTCAGGGCCACCACCACCACCATCACCCCAGGGGACCCCGAGATACAGCCCTCTCGGTCGGTCAACATTGGTCTACCCAGTGGACCCCGAGACGGACGGACCCCAGGGGACCCCAAGACGGACGGACCCCCAGTGGACCCCAGGTCGTTCTGCAGACGAACCCAGACGACCCAGTAAAGATGGAAGGGGAACAACGACTCCAGTCTGTCCCACCAACATCGGTCTACCCAGGACGGACCCCAATGGACCCCAGGTCGCTTGTCAAAGACCCATGGGAGGAGGAAGAGAGAAGAAAGAAGAGAGAAGAAGGAAGAGAGAAGAAGGAAGAGAGAAGAAGGAAGAGAGAAGAAAGAAGAGAGAAGAAAGAAGATAAGACAAGCTGAGTGAGACACGATACCTAGTGTCCCTTGCTGGTGTCAGCATCATTGCATGGAGCGTAATTGCAAGACAGGATCGTTTGCCTTGACTGGCCGCCCCTCCTACAAGCATGTTGCTCTGTTGAGTGATTCTTCCTGTGTCATGCGGACTTGATGTGGCTGTCAGAAGTAGCTCTCTGAAGGAGGCGTGCTGGAGCAACAGGGAGGAAGAAGAGTAGGATGGGATTTCTACTGTTGGCAACTATATGAAGGTCTCGAAACTTGTAGTCCCTATAGCTGTGAAGAACCCCAATATACGTCTCTCATGGTGACTGACGTAGGGCCAATTACAGATCAGCTGGGACAACCGAATTCCACGGTCCTGTGCGCAGTTCAAGTAGTAACGGCTTTCGGGTTGACCAAGGGTTGTTGTGCGTTAACGACGGAGGCAGTTGTGTTGAAGAAATGTGGTACAGGATTATCTACAAGACCAAGCAGTGACGTCGCCCAGCCAGAGACAATGGACGTCTGTCTACATATTTCATTTTTTTGAGTAGGATGATGTATATTTGTTTAGCTAGGATGTATTTTTTTTTTTCGTTAATAAAGTTGTTGCACACAGCTAGCTTGCTTTAGCAGTGTTGCAAAAACTTTATTTCGGGGAGAAGGGGAGATGTAACACTGTAAAAGTGTTTGAGTTAGTTTATTTAAAATATATATAGAGTACATGAGTCACAGACAAGGATCTGAGAGGCGCCAGTTGTCTGCCTGAGATCTCACACCTCAAAGCGTTAATGACCTCAAGTGACCTGAGGTCAGATCATGAGAATTTCACCTTGCTTCCGCTAAGCTCTTAATTGTAGTCTGGTAGCCTTCAAACAAGCCGACGCTTAAGGAGTGGCTTGGTAGTGCCGGAGGCTATCTATTTGTGGGCGGAGTTAGCTACTAGGTTCCCCAATATAAACTCGGAGAGCTATCGAGCAAGGATTAACAGACAGAGCAGCAGACGAGCCAGGAGAGCAGAGAGAAGACAGCCCTATCAGGGAGGCTGTCGGCCGGCAGGGCGGGAGTCTCTGTCAACTACAGACCCCCCCCCCTCTCTATCCAGCTATAGGCAGAGACACTTGGTGAGTTGAGCATTGAGGTGACTTGGTCGTGTTTACATATGTTGTGTGATGATCAGGGGCAGTCAAGTTGTAGGGTTCTCGAATTCTTGGATGATGACTCTCTTTAACATTTGAATTGGATTGCTTATATTATGATACTTCATGTGAAATATAATTATGAATTTATTATTTAAATTGTGTTTAACTTTGTGCCCTAGAGCTTTGAGTTGAGGATTTGAGAAAGCCTCAGTGGTTACTGGGTTCATGATATAAATGAGTACATGTTTGGAGTTGATACATGCAAGTTCCATTCCTTGTCTTGTATGTAATGATCATGAATGGATGGTGGCAGCATTTCGTCTTCTACTATCTACTCTTCTACTTCTACTATCTACTCTTCTACTTCTACCTATCTACACCTCTCCCTCCACCCTTCTCTAAACTCTCACTTTCAACTAATGACCCTCCTCGCTCCTCCCACCTCCCTACCTCTCACCCCAAACCCTCACTAATTACTTCACTATTCATTTCTTTCCTTTCGTTTCCTCTTATACGTTTGTGGCAATGATTCTGTATTCTAGAGTTCTCTCTAGAGTTTCGGGTAACTGATCAAGTGACGGCGCCTTGTAGTCTTAGCACCTAGATAGTCGAATACCTAGGTTACAAGGTGTTGAACGAGAGAGGTTGCCTTAGGATCTCTGGAGGGTGCTCTAGAATAGTTAGCTAACTGGGGACGGGATAACGGACTAGAGAGAGCTGTTTCCCCCGGCTTCGTTAGTTAACTGGGGGGTGGAATAATGGACAAGATAGAGCTATTTCCCCCACCCCCCGTTACAACCTTACCCTACAGACCTTACCCTACAGACCTTACCCAACAGACCTTACCTGACAGACCTTACCCTACAGACCTTACCCTACAGACCTTACCCTACAGACCTTACCCTACAGACCTTACCCAACAGACCTTACCTGACAGACCTTACCCTACAGACCTTACCCTACAGACCTTACCTGACAGACCTACCCTACAGACCTTACCCTACAGACCTTACCCTACAGACCTTACCCTACAGACCTTACCCAACAGACCTTACCCAACAGACCTTACCCAACAGACCTTATCCTGTAACACCACTCTATTGTAACACCGCCACTAAAATGCACCCTATAATGGAACACCTCTATAATGGAACACTAAACTAATAATGTAAACACTACTTATCCTGAGTAACACTTCCCCATCGGTTGCCCTTGATAACACTGTTATGAAACACGGTAATGTGAGCTGACATATGATGGTTACACCGGAACCAAAGGTACACTGCAAAAATGAGGAAATGCTAACACAAGGATTAAATAACGCTGCCACCATCTGCCTTGACCATTGAGACTATATCAAGCAACGAGGCAAGAAACATTGCTTGACTTGGAGAGTACTTTCTATGACTGTCATTAATTATGAAAATGGTTGTCAGCCACTATATCCAAAAGGCTAAGAGGATTCAACAATTGACACAGACGGGAAATTTATCCTGAGTTTATTAAAGACCAAAATTATGTCAATCACCACTTATAAATCCTACTCTAACACTGGCAAAAATTTAAGAAATTTGGACATGGAACAAAACCTCAGAGATCACACACATTACCTTAAAACCTCTGTCTCTCCCTGGCTGAGATGTTCTTCACAGCCCTCTCTGGGCCCCGGTGTCCGGCAACCATTTTCATAATTAATGACAGTCATAGAAAGTACTCTCCTAGTCAAGCAATGTTTCTCGCCTCGTTGCTTGATATAGTCTCAATGGTGAAGGCAGATGGTGGCAGCGTTATTTAGTCATGTTTAACATTTCCTTGTTGGCAGTGTACCTTTGGTTCCGGTGTAACCATCATATGTCAGCTCACATTACCGTGTTTCATAACAGTGTTATCAAGGGCAACCGATGGGGAAGTGTTACTCAGGATAAGTAGTGTTTACATTATTAGTTTAGTGTTCCATTATAGAGGTGTTCCATTATAGTGGTGCATTTTAGTGGCGGTGTTACAATAGAGTGGTGTTACAATCCAATAGACCTTACCCTACAGACCTTACCTGACAGACCTTACCCAACAGACCTTACCCAACAAACCTTACCTAACAGACCTTACCCTACAGACCATACCCAACAGACCATACCCAACAGACCTTACCCAACAGACCTTATCCAACAGACCTTATCCAACAGACCTTACCCAACAGACCTTACCCAACAGACCTTACCCAACAGACCTTACCCAACAGACCATACCCAACAGACCTTTCCCAACAGACTTTACCCAACTGACCATACCCAACAGACCTTACCCAACAGACCTTACCCAACAGACCTTACCCAACAGACCTTACCCAACAGACCTTATCTAGCCGTGACTACAAAGGGGTGAGTAATGTCTATGGCTCTATTTTTTGGCCTTAAAGTTAGGGACTGAGGTGGTTTTCTCCCGTGCATTGTTGACCCCCCGTACACTGTACGTGTTGACCCCCGTACACTGTACGTGTTGACCCCCGTACACTGTAAGTGTTGACCCCCGTACACTGTACATGTTGACCCCCGTACACTGTACGTGTTGACCCCCGTACACTGTACGTGTTGACCCCCGTACACTGTACGTGTTGACCCCCGTACACTGTACGTGTTGACCCCCGTACACTGTACGTGTTGACCCCCGTACACTGTACGTGTTGACCCCCGTACACTGTACGTGTTGACCCCCGTACACTGTACGTGTTGACCCCCGTACACTGTACGTGTTGACCCCCGTACACTGTACGTGTTGACCCCCGTACACTGTACGTGTTGACCCCCGTACACTGTAAGTGTTGACCCCCGTTGAGTGTTGACCCCCCGTACACTGTACGTGTTGACCCCCGTACACTGTACGTGTTGACCCCCGTACACTGTAAGTGTGACCCCCCGTACATTGTAAGTGTTGACCCCCCGTACACTGTACGTGTTGACCCCCGTACACTGTACGTGTTGACCCCCCGTACACTGTAAGTGTTGACCCCCCGTACACTGTACGTGTTGACCCCCGTACACTGTACGTGTTGACCCCCGTACACTGTAAGTGTTGACCACCGTACACTGTACATGTTGACCCCCGTACACTGTAAGTGTTGACCCCCGTACACTGTACGTGTTGACCCCCCGTACACTGTAAGTGTTGACCCCCGTACACTGTACGTGTTGACCCCCGTACACTGTACATGTTGACCCCCGTACACTGTACATGTTGACCCCCGTACACTGTACATGTTGACCCCCGTACACTGTAAGTGTTGACCCCCGTACACTGTACGTGTTGACCCCCGTACACTGTAAGTGTTGACCCCCGTACACTGTACGTGTTGAGCCCCGTACACTGTACATGTTGACCCCCGTACACTGTACGTGTTGACCCCCGTACACTGTACGTGTTGACCCCCCGTACACTGTAAGTGTTGACCCCCGTACACTGTAAGTGTTGACCCCCCGTACACTGTAAGTGTTGACCCCCCGTACATTGTAAGTGTTGACCCCCCGTACACTGTACGTGTTGAACCCCGTACACTGTAAGTGTTGACCCCCCGTACACTGTAAGTGTTGACCCCCCGTACACTGTACGTGTTGACCCCCGTACACTGTAAGTGTTGACCCCCCGTACACTGTATGTGTTGACCCCCCGTACACTGTACGTGTTGACCCCCGTACACTGTAAGTGTTGACCCCCGTACACTGTAAGTGTTGACCCCCCGTACACTGTACGTGTTGACCCCCCGTACACTGTAAGTGTTGACCCCCCGTACACTGTACGTGTTGACCCCCCGTACACTGTACGTGTTGACCCCCCGTACACTGTACGTGTTGACCCCCGTACACTGTACATGTTGACCCCCGTACACTGTACGTGTTGACCCCCGTACACTGTAAGTGTTGACCCCCCGTACACTGTACGTGTTGACCCCCCGTACACTGTAAGTGTTGACCCCCGTACACTGTACGTGTTGACCCCGTACACTGTAAGTGTTGACCCCCGTACACTGTAAGTGTTGACCCCCCGTACACTGTACGTGTTGACCCCCCGTACACTGTACGTGTTGACCCCCGTACACTGTACGTGTTGACCCCCGTACACTGTTAGTGTTGACCCCCCGTACACTGTAAGTGTTGACCCCCGTACACTGTAAGTGTTGACCCCCGTACACTGTAAGTGTTGACCCCCCGTACACTGTACGTGTTGACCCCGTACACTGTAAGTGTTGACCCCCGTACACTGTAAGTGTTGACCCCCGTACACTGTAAGTGTTGACCCCCGTACACTGTACGTGTTGACCCCCGTACACTGTAAGTGTTGACCCCCGTACACTGTAAGTGTTGACCCCCCGTACACTGTAGTGTTGACCAGTACACTGTAGTGTTGACCAGTACACTGTAGTGTTGACCAGTACACTGTAGTGTTGACCAGTACACTGTAGTGTTGACCAGTACACTGTAGTGTTGACCAGTACACTGTAGTGTTGACCAGTACACTGTAGTGTTGACCAGTACACTGTAGTGTTGACCAGTACACTGTAGTGTTGACCAGTACACTGTAAGTGTTGACCCCCCGTACACTGTAAGTGTTGACCCCCCGTACACTGTAAGTGTTGACCCCCCGTACACTGTAAGTGTTGACCCCCGTACACTGTACATGTTGACCACCGTACACTGTACGTGTTGACCCCCCGTACACTGTAAGTGTTGACCCCCGTACACTGTAAGTGTTGACCCCCGTACACTGTACGTGTTGACCCCCCGTACACTGTAAGTGTTGACCCCCGTACACTGTAAGTGTTGACCCCCCGTACACTGTAAGTGTTGACCCCCCGTACACTGTAAGTGTTGACCCCCGTACACTGTACATGTTGACCACCGTACAGTGTACGTGAGATTGGGTTGATTGGTTCTTCCTAAAGATGTGCAGTGATTGGTTCTTCCTAATGATGCGCAGTGATTGATTCTTGCTAATGATGTGCAGTGATTGGTTCTTCCTAATGATGTGCAGTGATTGGTTCTTGCTAATGATGTGCAGTGATTGGTTCTTCGTAATGATGTGCAGTGATTGGTTCTTGCTAATGATGTGCAGTGATTAGTTCTTCCTAATGATGTGCAGTGATTGGTTCTTGCTAATGATGTGCAGTGATTGGTTCTTGCTAATGATGCGTAGTGATTGGTTCTTCCTAAAGATGTGCAGTGATTGGTTCTTCCTAAAGATGTGCAGTGATTGGTTCTTCCTAAAGATGTGCAGTGATTGGTTCTTCCTAAAGATGCGCAGTGATTGGTTCTTCCTAAAGGTGTGCAGTGAATGGTTCTTCCTAAAGATGTGCAGTGATTGGTTCTTCCTAAAGATGTGCAGTGATTGGTTCTTCCTAAAGATGTGCAGTGATTGGTTCTTCCTAAAGATGTGCATTGATTGGTTCTTCCTAAATATGTGCAGTGATTGGTTCTTCCTAAAGATGTGCAGTGATTGGTTCTTCCTAAAGATGTGCAGTGATTGGTTCTTCCTAAAGATGTGCAGTGATTGGTTCTTCCTAAAGATGTGCAGTGATTGGTTCTTCCTAAAGATGTGCAGTGATTGGTTCTTCCTAAAGATGTGCAGTGATTGGTTCTTCCTAAAGATGTGCAGTGATTGGTTCTTCCTAAAGATGTGCAGTGATTGGTTCTTCCTAAAGATGTGCAGTGATTGGTTCTTCCTAAAGATGTGCAGTGATTGGTTCTTCCTAAAGATGTGCAGTGATTGGTTCTTCCTAAAGATGTGCAGTGATTGGTTCTTCCTAAAGATGTGCAGTGATTGGTTCTTCCTAAAGATGTGCAGTGATTGGTTCTTCCTAAAAAGTTCTTCCTAAAGATGTGCAGTGATTGGTTCTTCCTAAAATGTGCAGTGTGATGTGCAGTTGGTTCTTCCTAAAGATGTGCAGTGATTGGTTCTTCCTAAGATGTGCAGTGATTGCTAAAGATGTGCAGTGATTGGTTCTTCCTAAAGATGTGCAGTGATTGGTTCTTCCTAAAGATGTGCAGTGATTGGTTCTTCCTAAAGATGTGCAGTGATTGGTTCTTCCTAAAGATGTGCAGTGAATGGTTCTTCCTAAAGATGTGCAGTGATTGGTTCTTCCTAAAGATGTGCAGTGATTGGTTCTTCCTAAAGATGTGCAGTGATTGGTTCTTCCTAAAGATGTGCATTGATTGGTTCTTCCTAAAGATGTGCAGTGATTGGTTCTTCCTAAAGATGTGCAGTGATTGGTTCTTCCTAAAGATGTGCAGTGATTGGTTCTTCCTAAAGATGTGCAGTGATTGGTTCTTCCTAAAGATGTGCAGTGATTGGTTCTTCCTAAAGATGTGCAGTGATTGGTTCTTCCTAAAGATGTGCAGTGATTGGTTCTTCCTAAAGATGTGCAGTGATTGGTTCTTCCTAAAGATGTGCTCTCTCTAGTTTATTTATTTATTTATTTATTTATTTATCTTCAACAAGGTACATTGGGTTGAGAAAGTAAAGGTTGGTGTTGTAATATTCTTGCAAAGTCATCAACATGTACACAGTTTGGGACAGATTAATGTCATATTACTGACGAATGAGAACTTGAATTGAGGAATTGGGAAAATGAGAAAAGTGAGAGGAGAGGGGAGGGGCGGTACGAAGGGGAATGACGGGAGGTAAATTGAGAAGGGAAAGGAAAAAGTGAAGGGAATGAGCGGGATGGGAAAGAGGGTTAGGTGGATGGATGGGGAATTGTGGATTGGGTTGGGGGGCGGGGGTTGGGGTATTGGATAATGGGGGGAGGAGAGGGTGTGGGGATAGGGGGGGGGGAAGGGAGCGGAGATGGCCGTCTTGGCTAAAAGCGCCGAGCTGTCTGCCCGCCACCCGCCCTGTTCTTGTACATATTACATCATCAAGCAAAAATGGTGTGTCCCTGCTCACCTATCATCCCGCCGCTCGCCTCAATATACACTGACTGCTCTCTCTCTCTCTCTCCTCTGCTTTATATATATTTGGTAATCGCGGATGGGATTAAATAACTTCAGCTTATCGCGAATGTTTGTTAATCTATAGTCAAGGTTTATTGTTAGTAACATATACATGACTTAGTTATGAAAGGCACAACAATTTTATTCCTATTTGTACGAGGGATGCACAGCTGTAGCCAATGAGAGTCATCCTACCACCTGTCTGCCTGATCAATACAACGTCCAAACAACTTCTCCCTCTCCTTGTTTCAATACACTATAAATAGCAAGAATCAATAAAGGAGATGATGAATATTTTGGTAAATAGAAGAAGTGTAAGAGGGGTTAGAAATAGAGTGGTAGAGGAAGGTAGAGGAGTGGTTGTGGTGAGTGGCCGCCTCGGAAGAGTTGGCAGCCATGCCGGCTCTCCACACCACATGGTTCACTCTTGCCACCACCCTCACACACATTCTAATATTTGTATTTTTATTATTCCCTCATTTCTTCGTTCATGTCATCATTATCACTCATACCCGCTTTGTTGTTATGCGGTAGACTCTAAGGTATAACGGGGCATTAATAAAGGCTGAAACATAAGATAAAAATAGTTAATAAAAAATTCTTGGTGTTGTGTGGTGGCGGTTCTCAGGGGGAGGGGAGGGGGGAGGAGGGAGGAGCAAAGTTGGCCTTGAACTTGGGACTGTATTTTTACTCTCCCTCTCAAGTGACCAGGTCTTCTTCCGCGCTTTCTTTATCTTTCATGGCCCTTCCATTATATCCTTTTGCCCATTTTCATCACTACACGAACCACTCACCTAACACGCGAACAGTAACACACTTGCGACACTTCAACAGGTATCCTTATAGAAGAGTGGCAAGACTGGGACACATTTGGCCCACTCCAATATTGACTGGAGTGCTGCGTGTCAATGGAAGACTAAATCTTCAGCAATAGATGAGCGACGGTTGTTTACACCCGGGCTCACACGCTCTCCACCAGTACTCTTTGTTGTTGTTGGTGGTGGTGGTGGTGGAGAAATGTAAGGCGAGGAAAGGTGGCTGTAATAGGCTCAGTCGGACGCCGCCAGGCACGGAAGTGGGGGTCAGGCCCCACCCCCCCTTCCTGTCTAACTCCACCACCCCCTCCTGTCTTACTCCACCCCCCCCTTCCTGTCTAACTCCACCACCCCCTCCTGTCTTACTCCACCCCCTCCTGTCTTACTCCACTACCCCCTCCTGTCTTACTCCACTACCCCTTCCTGTCTTACTCCACTACCCCCTCCTGTCTTACTCCACTACCCCCTCCTGTCTTACTCCACCACCCCTCCTGTCTTACTCCACTACCCCCTCCTGTCTTACTCCACTACCCCCTCCTGTCTTACTCCACTACCCCTCCTGTCTTACTCCACCACCCCCCTCCTGTCTTATTCCACTACCCCCTCCTGTCTCACTCCACCCCCACCTGTCTTACTCCACTACCCCCTCCTGTCTTACTCCACTACCCCCTCCTGTCTTACTCCACTACCCCCTCCTGTCTTACTCCACCACCCCTCCTGTCTTACTCCACTACCCCCTCCTGTCTTACTCCACCACCCCCTCCTGTCTTACTCCACCCCCTCCTGTCTTACTCCACTACCCCCTCCTGTCTTACTCCACTACCCCTTCCTGTCTTACTCCACTACCCCCTCCTGTCTTACTCCACTACCCCCTCCTGTCTTACTCCACCACCCCTCCTGTCTTACTCCACTACCCCCTCCTGTCTTACTCCACTACCCCCTCCTGTCTTACTCCACTACCC
>NW_025554399.1:0-10081 GCF_020424385.1 Procambarus clarkii
TTTTTGTACAGCTGCCAACTTGAGCCAATGTATACGAACCTAGATTCACTGGACTGTGTACACTGTGGAGACATTTCTTCCTTCCGGGGAGGATAGTGCCTTACTGCACGCTGCCGGTGTGCAAGATGGACCTGCACGCGCACATCTGCCGAGTACCTCATCAACCTGTGTAGCCTGCGTCGGGCTGCAAGCACCAGTGATGACCAGGTGGCTTCATTAAAACATCAATTAGGTCATCAACCAGCAGGTCTTGGTAAAGACCACGTCCAGAGGGCACTGATCCTCGGGGCTGTGAATCATCTATAGTCCCTCCCCCCTGCCTCTTATCATGCCTTGTTCCTCCCCTGCCCCTCATCATCCCTTGTTCCTCCCCTGCGTCTTATCATCCCTTGTCCCTCCTCTCCTCTCATTTTCCCTCTGCCCCTTCATCAGAAATCTTCACTACATATCTTCACTGTACGTACTATCTTCCTCACCATAACAAAATTCACTACTCACTATTTTCCTCACGGTAACCATCTTTCCTACTCAATATCTCCATCAGTCACCATCTTTCCCACTCACTATCTTCATCACTGTAGCCATGTTACAGACTCAGTATCGTCATCAACGTAACCATTTTTCCTACTCACTATCTACATCACTGTAACCATCTTTCGATCTTAATAACGTCACCACCATAGCCCAAGTGAATTCAGTTCATCGTTTTCGAGTAAATTAAGAAAATGCGCAGGTAAGTGGGGTAAGTTGCTTCAAACTCTATGGCAAAACCATTTGTGTTTTCGCTATAAACTTCGTGAAAATCCCAATGGAGGGTAGAAGGGAGGTTACAATTTGATATTTCCTAAAATATTAAACTTGGGTTGACCATGTACAACCTATGTCAGTCCCGTACACCGGACCAATCACCCTGCAAAGTATAAGGTGAAGCCAAAAGCGCCTGACCTTGTGGCAGACCAACATTATCTCACAGTATAGAATCTCCCTGAAACACTTGGTAAAGGTGAGCGGAAGGTCAGATAAAGTCACGCTGGATACTGATCAAAGGGGGATGGTGTTTAAAATTTAAGAGATACACAAGAAGAGGCCACTAGATAGTTAGTGGCACTTGGGTAAATTTAGGTAAATATATACGTAAATAAATACCATCGCTTCTCAAGTCTTGGGAGCGACAAGGAAAGCTATACACTATCTCTTAGAATTACGTAAGTAAACAAAAAAATTAACATATTTATATACTACAATATCGGTACATCTGACTGTACAAGTTGAAAAAACATTGTTTTACTTCGAAATATACTAATTTTATAAGAAAATTCGACGTAAATATGTCGCAAGTTGTCACGGATAAGCTCCGATATGGCAGCGTCGTGATTGGCTACAGCTGTAAGTTGACAAATGTTACCTTTCTCTCTGATTGGCCAACTAAAAGCCTAGTGACATCTAGCGAGACCTAAGTGAACTACTTAAAAATCTTTGTAAGTTTACTTTTCTGAATCGCCCTTTGGCGCGTTCTTAACCGGTACTTAGGAACCTTCGTAGCACACATACTTACGAAGAAATACATGGAGCTTCGTGAATCAAGGTGTAGAAATGTGGAGAAAACCCCCACTTGGAATGTGGAGAAAAAACCACTAGGAATGTGGAGAAAAACCCACTAGGAATGTGGAGAAAACCCCCACTAGGAATGTGGAGAAAAACCCACTAGGAATGTGGAGAAAAACCCACTAGGAATGTGGAGAAAAACCCACTAGGAATGTGGAGAAAAAACCACTAGGAATGTGGAGAAAAAAGCACCATAAATGTGGAGAAAAAAGCACCATAAATGTGAGAAAAAGCACCATAAATGTGGAGAAAAAGCACCATAAATGTGGAGAAAAAACACCATAAATGTGAGGAAAAAACACCATAAATGTGGAGGAAAAAACCACCATAAATGTGGAGAAAAAAACACCATAAATGTGGAGAAAAAAACACCAGAAATGTGGAGGAAAAACACCATAAATGTGGAGGAAAAAACACCATAATGTGGAGAAAAAACACCATAAATGTGGAGAAAAAAACACCAGAAATGTGGAGGAAAAAACACCATAAATGTGGAGAAAAAAAACACCAGAAATGTGGAGAAAAAAACACCAGAAATGTGGAGAAAAAAGCACCATAAATGTGGAGAAAAAAGCACCATAAATGTGGAGAAAAAAGCACCATAAATGTGGAGAAAAAAGCACCATAAATGTGGAGAAAAAGCACCATAAATGTGGAGAAAAAGCACCATAAATGTGGAGAAAAAGCACCATAAATGTGGAGAAAAAGCACCATAAATGTGGAGAAAAAGCACCATAAATGTGGAGAAAAAACACCATAAATGTGAGGAAAAACACCATAAATGTGGAGGAAAAAACACCATAAATGTGGAGAAAAAAACACCATAAATGTGGAGAAAAAAACACCAGAAATGTGGAGGAAAAAACACCATAAATGTGGAGAAAAAAACACCATAAATGTGGAGAAAAAAACCATAAATGTGGAGAAAAAAACACCAGAAATGTGGAGGAAAAAACACCATAAATGTGGAGAAAAAAACCCAGAAATGTGGAGAAAAAAACCCAGAAATGTGGAGAAAAAAACACCATAAATGTGGAGAAAAAACACCAGAAATGTGGAGGAAAAACACCATAAATGTGGAGAAAAAAAACCCACTAGGAATGTGGAGAAAAAGCACCATAAATGTGGAGAAGAACCCCCACTAGGAGTTGAGTTGGCGCTCAATCCAGTGTTTACATATAACCGGCAAACACTTGGTGTAGGTAACTGAGCTCTCCGCCAAACACTCCCGTTAATCTCACAAGAGATATTAAGTTTTGTGCACTGTATTCTCCAACAATAACAGTACATATAGCGACTATGTGGAGGAGTTCATGTACAAAATGTGGACCCGAAGAATCGTACATTTTTAGTACTGGTATTACAGAGGGCCTGAGAATGACCATAGTGACCAAGCCTTCATAGTACATATATGTACTAAATAACGTACATCAGGCCTAGTAATTTTTAAATTAAACATAAGAGAAGTTAGGCTGTTGAATTACATTTTTTGCATACCCCCCTTTTAAAATTAATGTCATAGAAAACGCGTACATTTTTGGCGGGTCCACATTCCGTACATATGAGCCTACAGGCGCATTATGGACCATTATATTGGAGGATGGGTTGGAGTTAGCACAGGAGGTGGTCAACACTTACATTACCTCAGACCAAGTCGGGTCACGCGCCTCCACCACCCATTAGGGTCTAAGGCCTGAGAGTAAAGTTACGCTACGTCACCACCACACACCTTATCTGACCCCAGGGAAAATACAATAACAAAAAATACATATGTTGTATATATGCAACACGTTCTCGCACATGCTTACTGTCAATATTGGCTTATTTAATAAGTGCATATGTGACATACTAATTGAATGTGAATATTGTACTTTACCTTGAAAAGCTTCATAGAAAACACCGACCTCACCTAACCTTCTTAGTATGTTAAGATAAGCATCTTATTGCTTCTTAATTACAATTATTACTTAACCTATACCATTGATAGGTTAAGTAATAATTGTAAATAAGATGCTTATTTTAACATACTAAGAAGGTTAGGTGAGGTCGGTGTTTTCTATGAAGCTTTTCAAGGTAAAATAAAATATTCACAATTAGTATGTCACATATGCACTTATTAAATAAGCCAATATTGACCGAAGCAAGTGTGAGAACGGGTTGATATATGGTGTACCCTGAGGCGTACGACTGTCAAAATGTTTATACACGCTAGAAATATAATACAAAATTTTCTCTAATTATTTCCATTAGCTTGGGTTGGATTATGTTAAGTTGGTTTGGGTTAAATTAGGTTGGGTTCAGTTGGGGTTAATTTGAGTTGGGGTTGGGTTATGAATCGACTGATGAGCCTGGACATGTTTTAGACCCGTTGGGGGGATGAAGCGGTTAAGCTGAGCGGTCCAGGGGCCAGATTCACGAAGCAGTTACCCTAGCACTTACGAACCAGTACATCTTTTCTCAATCTTTGGCGGCTTTGTTTACAATTATTAAACAGTTAATGAGCTCCGAAGCACCAGGAGGCTGTTAATAACAATAACAACAGTTGATTGGCAAGTTTCATGCTTGTAAACTGTTAAATAAACGTAACCCGCGCCGTCAAAGATTGAGGAAAGATGTACACGTTCGTAAGTACTTTAGTAACTGCATCGTGAATTAGGCTCCAGGCGCGGCGCCTCGCTGCGCACACGTCTCTCTTACCTTGTATCTTTCTCTTCTTTCTTTTGTTTTACCCGTAACAAGAGCAAAACAAAGAGGAAGTTTGGCGTGAAACACAAAACACGACTTAAGACTAAAACAATTACGAATATGTTTATTTTCTTCGGAGCGGAAGGTGTTGCGCCAAATTATTTTTCTCAGGGAAGAACGTTAGGGCGCATGTGTGCGTTGGGCGCATGTGAGCGTTGGGGCGCATGTGGGCGTTGGGGCGCATGTGAGCGTTGGGGCGCATGTGAGCGTTAAGGCGCATGTGTGCGTTGGGCGCATGTGGGCGTTAGGGCGCATGTGTGCGTTGGGCGCATGTGTGCGTTGGGCGCATGTGGGCGTTGGGCTCATGTGTGCGTTGGGCGCATGTGTGCGTTGGGCGCATGTGAGCGTTGGGGCGCATGTGGGCGTTGGGGCGCATGTGAGCGTTGGGGCGCATGTGAGCCTTGAGGCGCATGTGAGCGCTGGTCACACACACACACACACACACACACACACACACACACACACACACACCACACACACACACACACACACTAAGACTAAACTGGAAAAGGTTCAAAGGTTTGCCACCAGACTAGTACCCGAGCTGAGAGGTATGAGCTACGAGGAGAGACTACGGGAATTAACCTCACTTCGCTGGAAGACAGAAGAGTTAGGGGGACATGATCACCACATTCAAGATTCTGAAGGGAATTGATAGGGTAGATAAAGACAGTCTATTTAACACAAGGGGCACACGTACTAGGGGACACAGGTGGAAACTGAGTGCCCAAATGAGCCACAGAGATATTAGAAAGAACTTTTTTAGTGTCAGAGTGGTTGACAAATGGAATGCATTAGGAAGTGATGTGGTGGAGGCTGACTCCATACACAGTTTCAAGTGTAGATATGACAGAGCCCGATAGGCTCAGGAATCTGTACACCTGTTGATTGACGGTTGAGAGGCGGGACCAAAGAGCCAGAGCTCACCCCCCGCAACACAACTAGGTGAGTACTAGGTGAGTACACAGGTTGGGAAGCAAGTGAGTGTTGAGGCCAGATAATCTGCCAACCATTACCGCCAACCAACGCTGTGTAATTACTGTTGCACCCTTAAGTGCCCACCAACAAATGGCCGCCCCCCTTGCTGCCGGCCCACCGAGGGCACGGCCATTGTGTCCCAAGTGGTCCAAGTGGTTGGAGGGGGGGGGGTGTGCAGGCCGAGTTGGTCGTTAGGTGGGGGGAAGGGGGGGGGGTGATGGAGGGCGTGGGGGGGGGTGATGGAGGGGCGTTTGGAGGGAGGGAGGGGTCAGGTGAGACAAGACAGGAGGGAGAGGAGCCAGGGATCACTGTGGTTCAAGGCACAAGATGCCCAATGGTTACTTTGATATGCAAATCACTGCTCAAGATCCCAAGAAATGTGCCGTGTGCTGCCGAAGAGTCCTGTCGTGGATGTTGATAGTTCGGCTGGTAGCCCCACCAGTCATGCGCAGACAGCTAGAAACCCCACCAATCATGCGCAGACAGCTAGAAACCCTTACCAGTCATGCGCAGACAGCTAGAAACCCTTACCAGTCATGCGCAGACAGCTAGAAACCCTTACCAGTCATGCGCAGACAGCTAGAAACCCTTACCAGTCATGCGCAGACAGCTAGAAACCCTTACCAGTCATGAGCAGACAGCTAGAAACCCTTACCAGTCATGAGCAGACAGCTAGAAACCCTTACCAGTCATGAGCAGACAGCTAGAAACCCTTACCAGTCATGAGCAGACAGCTAGAAACCCTTACCAGTCATGCGCAGACAGCTAGAAACCCTTACCAGTCATGAGCAGACAGCTAGAAACCCTTACCAGTCATGAGCAGACAGCTAGAAACCCTTACCAGTCATGAGCAGACAGCTAGAAACCCTTACCAGTCATGAGCAGACAGCTAGAAACCCTTACCAGTCATGAGAGCAGACAGCTAGAAACCCTTACCAGTCATGAGCAGACAGCTAGAAACCCTTACCAGTCATGAGCAGACAGCTAGAAACCCCACCAATCATGCGCAGACAGTTAGAAACATTCATCAGTCAGGCGCAGACAGCTAGAAACCCCACCAGTCATGCGCAGACAGGTAGGAAACCCCCACCACTCATGAGCAGACAGCTGGAAACCCCACCAGTCATGAGCAGACAGCTAGAAACCCCATCAGTCATGCACAGACAGCTAGGAAACCCCCACCAGTCATGCGCAGACAGCTAGAAACCCCCACCAGTCATGCGCAGACAGCTAGAAACCCCCACCAGTCATGCGCAGACAGCTAGAAACCCCCACCAGTCATGCGCAGACAACTAGAAACCCCCACCAGTCATGCGCAGACAGCTAGAAACCCCCACCAGTCATGCGCAGACAGCTAGAAACCCCACCAGTCATGCACAGACAGCTAGAAACCCCCACCAGTCATGCGCAGACAGCTAGGAAACCCCCACCAGTCATGTACAGACAGCTAAAAAACCCACCAGTCATGCGCAGACAGCTAGGAAACCCCCACCAGTCATGCGCAGACAGCTAGAAACCCTCACCAGTCATGCGCAGACAGCTAAAAAACCCACCAGTCATGCGCAGACAGCTAGAAACCCCCACCAGTCATGCGCAGACAGCTAGAAACCCCCACCAGTCATGCGCAGACAGCTAGGTAACCCCCAGCAGTCATTCACAGCTTAAAACCATCATTCACAGGCAGACAGACGCTATAATCCAGCAGTTTTGTGACCACTACCATAGACTTCAGGTGGCAAATTGCAACCAGTCTTGCACCAAGTGGAAGACTGGTTGTCGTGCAGGGCGCGGCTCACACCCGCCATAATGACAGAGTTTTACCACAAGCTCCAAAAACAAAATATATTTATATATATAATTTGTATATTTTCAAGACCATCATTTCTCTACCGCGAGAAGTTTTGAGAAGCCACTGGTCACAGCTGAGAAGGTTGGACTCGTCGCTAAGGGTGTCCAAGGGTGTCCAAGGGATGTCTAAGGGGTGTCTAAGGGGGGGTGTCTAAGGGGGTGTCTAAGGGGTGTCTAAAGGTGTGTGTAAGGGGTGTCTAAGGGGTGTTTAAGGGGGTGTCTAAGGGGTGTTTAGGGGGTGTCTAAGGGGTGTCTAAGAGGTGTCTAAGGAGTGTCCAAGGAGTGTCCAAGGGGTGTCTAAGGGGTGTCCAAGGGGTGTCTAAAAGGTGTCCAAGGGGTGTGTAAGGGGTGTCCAAGGGGTGTCAAAGGGGTGTCTAAGTGGTGTTCAAGAGGTGTCTAAGGGGTGTTCAAGTGGTGTCTAAGGGGTGTCTAAGGGGTGTTCAAGTGGTGTCTAAGGGGTGTCTAAGGGGTGTTCAAGGGGTGTCTAAGGGTGTCCAAGGAGTGTCTAATGGGGTGTCCAAGGGTGTCTAAGGGGTGTTCAAGTGGTGTCTAAGGGGTATTCAAGGGGTGTCTAAGGGTGTTCAAGGGGTTTCTAAGGGGTGTCCAAGGAGTGTCTAATGGGTGTCCAAGGGGTGTCTAAGGGGTGTTCAAGGGGTGTCCAAGGGGTGTCCAAGGGGTGTCTAAGGGGTGTCCAAGGGGTGTCTAAGGGGTGTTCAAGGGGTGTCTAAGGGGTCTCCAAGGAGTGTCCAAGGGGTGTCTAAGGGTATCCAAGGAGTGTCTAATGGGTGTCCAAGGGGTGTCTAAGGGGTGTCTAAGGGGTGTCCAAGGGGTGTCTAAGGGGTGTCCAAGGGGTGTCTAAGAGGTGTTAAAGGGGGGTGTACTCTCAGGTGTTTGAGACTGACAGACATCCAGCCGCAGCAACTTACTTTGTCGTGTTCAAAACGACCCTTCTGAAGCAGTCACTGTCGGTAAGGCCTGTAAGGAGGTGTGGAGAGGGGGAGAGGGAAAAGAGACCTGGGCACTGCCGGGTACTCATACTAGTCTAGTATAGCACAATCTGCAGAACATACCAGATGCTGAGTGTAGCACTATCTGCTGAATATGGCCAGAGATGCTAAGACAAGCAGAAGTAGCTGGCTATAGCAAGCAATAAAGACCATTCAATGAAAAATATTATACACCAACAATGTTTGGTAGCACAGGTTATATATTATATTTATATTAGATTATATAACCATATAATATAGAGCAACACAATGAAAAAAAACATGAAACTCCCCCCCCCCCCCCCCACCGGTCCACGGACCAGGGTCTAAAAACCTCAGACCAGTATCACTACTCTATATACACACACATACCTAACCTTAAGAAATCTAACCCAACCTAGCTTAATCCAGTCTAACCTATCCTAACCTAATATATATATAATTATATATTAAGAAATTAAGCAAACAATTAAGAAATTAACATTACAAAACGCCCCAATGCGAGACAAATACTGCTAGACACGTGAACCATTCCACAACATTAACGGTGACGGGTCCCCGGCCCACAAATATGAAAGCCATTGTGGTCGTGACAAAGGCTCAATGAGAGATACTGATAAGAAACTTCAGAGGGCTTAGCGCAGATCTAATTTAGGAAATTGAATCCAACGTCAGAGTGGTAGGGAAGCCTGGCTCTAAGGTAAGCAGGTTGGGTAGGGTGGTAGGGAAGCCTGCCTCTGAGGTAAGCAGGTCGGGTAGGGTGATGGGGAAGCCTGGCTCTGAGGTAAGCAGGTCGGGTAGGGTTATGGGGAAGCCTGCCTCTGAGGTAAGCAGGTCGGGTAGGGTGATGGGGAAGCCTGCCTCTGAGGTAAGCAGGTCGGGTAGGGTGATGGGGAAGCCTGCCTCTGAGGTAAGCAGGTCGGGCAGGGTGGTAGGGTGCCTCGTTCCCACCAATTTTATTCTATCATATCTACTACATATTTTTTTTCATCTCTCTCTCACACACACACACACACAGGGCGCTGGTGGCTGAGTGGACAGCACGCTGGATACGTAGTCCTGTAGACCGGGGTTCGATTCCCGGCGCCAGCGGAAACAAATATGGGCAGAGTTTCTTTCACCCCTGATGCCACTGTTACCTAGCAGTAAATAGGTACTTGGGGAGTTAGACAGCTGTTACGAGCTGCTTCCTGTGTGTGTACTCACCTATTTGTAGTCACCTATTTGTGCTTGCAGGATCGAGCATTGACTCTTGGATCCCGCCTTTCCAGTCATCGGTTGTTTACAGCAATGACTCCTGTCCCATTTCCCTATCATACCTAATTTTAAAAGTATGAATAGAGTTTGCTTCCACAACCTGTTCCCCAAGTGCATTCCATTTTTCCACTACTCTCACGCTAAAAGAAAACTTCCTAACATCTCTGTGACTCATCTGAGTTTCCAGCTTCCACCTATGTCCCCTCGTTCTGTTACTATTACGTGTGAACATTTCATCTATTTCCACTTTCTCAATTCCCCTGAGTATTTCCCTATATATCTCCTCTATTCCCCTATCATATCTCCTCTCTCCCTTCTTTTCTCTAGTGTCGTAAGGTTCAGTTCCTTCAGGCGCTCTTCATGTCCCATCCCTCGTAACTCTGGGACAAGCCTCGTCGCAAACCTCTGAACCTTCTCCAGTTTCCTTATGTGTTCCTTCAGGTGGGGGCTCCATGATGGCGCGGCATACTCTAAGACTGGTCTCACGTAGGCACTGTAAAGCGCCCTAAAAGCCTCCTCCCATAGGTTTCTGAATGATGTTCTAATTTTCGCCAGTGTAGAGTACGCTGCTGTCGTTATCCTATTTATATGTGCCTCAGGAATTAGATTAGATGTTACGTCCACTCCCAGATCTCTTTCTTGAATCGTTACAGGTAGGCAGT
>NW_025554400.1:0-11601 GCF_020424385.1 Procambarus clarkii
GGAAAAGGTTCAAAGGTTTGCCACCAGACTAGTACCCGAGCTGAGAGGTATGAGCTACGAGGAGAGACTACAGGAATTAAACCTCACTTCGCTGGAACACAGAAGAGTTAGGGGGGACATGATCACCACATTCAAGATTCTGAAGGGAATTGATAGGGTAGATAAAGACAGTCTATTTAACACAAGGGGAACATGCACAAGGGGACACAGGTGGAAACTGAGTGCCCAAATGAGCCACAGAGATATTAGAAAGAACTTTTTTTAGTGTCAGAGTGGTTGACAAATGGAATGCATTTGGGGGTGATGTGGTGGAGGCTGGCTCCATACACAGTTTCAAGTGTAGATATGATAGAGCCCAATAGGCTCAGGAATCTGTACACCTGTTGATTGACAGTTGAGAGGCGGGACCAAAGAGCCAGAGCTCAACCCCGGAAGCACAACTTGGTGAGTACAGGAGGACAGCTTGAGACTTCAAGAAGACCTTGACAAGCTGCAGGAATGGTCGAAGTAATGG
Organism: Procambarus clarkii; assembly: GCF_020424385.1. Classification (NCBI taxonomy): domain Eukaryota; kingdom Metazoa; phylum Arthropoda; class Malacostraca; order Decapoda; family Cambaridae; genus Procambarus; species Procambarus clarkii. The sequence continues at coordinate 515 of NW_025554400.1, forward strand.
TTGTTAGAGTTTAACCCAAGCAAATGTAATGTAATGAAGATAGGTGTAGGGAGCAGGAGACCAGATACAAGGTATCATTTGGGAGATGAAATACTTCATGAGTCAGAGAGAGAGAAAGACCTGGAGGTTGATATCACGCTAGACCTGTCCCTGAAGCTCATATCAAGAGGATAACATCAGCAGCATATGCCAGGTTGGCTAACATAAGATCGGCCTTTAGAAACTTGTGTAAGGACTCTTTCAGAACATTATATACCACATATGTCAGACCAATCCTGAAGTATGCTGCTCCAGCATGGAGTCCATATCTAGTCAAGAATAAGACTAAACTGGAAAAGGTTCAAAGGTTTGCCACCAGACTAGTACCTGAACTGAGGGGTATGAGCTATGAGGAGCGACTATGGGAATTAAACCTCACGTCACTGTGAGACAGAAGAGTTATAGAGGACATGATCACCATGTACAAGATTCTCAGAGGAATTGATAGGGTAGATAGAGACCGACTATTTATCACCAGGGGCACACGCACTAGGGGACTCAGTTGGAAATTTAGTGCCCAAGTGAGTGATAGAGATATTAGAAAGAACTTTTTTAGTGTTAGAGTGGCTGACAAATGGAATGCATTAGAAAGTGATGTGGTGGAGGCTGACTCCATACACAGATTCAAGTATAGATATGATAGAGCTCAGTGGGCTCAGGAACCTGTACATTAGTTGAGTGACAGTTGAGTGCAGGACCAAAGAGCCAGAGCTCAACCCCCACAAGCACAACTAGGTAAGTACAACTAGGTAAGTAGCAGCAAGCACTATACAGCCCACTTATACACCCTGTGATCCACATCAGCACCCACTATATAACCCACCTATATACCCCTGTGATTCATTCCAGCAAGCTCTGTACAGCCAACTTATACACAGTATGATACACACTAACCCGCATTATACAGCTACTTATACACCATGTGATTCACACCAACGCGCATCATACAGTACACAACGGGGCAGCAAGATACTACATGAGTCATCTAATGAAAAGAAAAAAAGCTGTAGTCATGGTAAGTATTAGGGTTCACCTAACCAGACGGATTAATATATGCCATGATCTGTTAAAATAATCTCCAGTTGATCATATTGAACTGGAAAATTATCTCAAATATCAACAAGTAAGTTGGAGTTATAAATAACTCCAGATGACAAATAGAAAAGTATCTTCTAGAACTTGCCAAAACCAATTTAACACAGATGAAGTAGGTGATATTATGGAAAATTATCTCAAAATATCAACAAGTAAGTTGGAGTTATAAATAACTCCAGATGACAAATAGAAAAGTATCTTCTAGAACTTGCCAAAACCAATTTAACACAGATGAAGTAGGTGATATTATGGGTAATCTGGGACAATATGGGGTCTGTTCCAAACCAGGTGAAATCCTATGACAATCCTGTGACATCTTCTCCAGAGTGAGGTGTGGCGATAGGAATGCCATCTATGGATCTGCACTGCCACTCCATGTCATTAGGTGTGACGAAGACAATGCCATCGTGTGTGTGACGAAGACAATGGTGGAAGTTTGGTAAGTTCAACATCAACTGTGAAAGACCCCAGTTCATTCCTTAGGTAGGAGATGGTGGTCAATAATGATGACCTCTGGTGAGGGAAGTAACGGTATCAATGCCATCTAGATTGTGTACCCAATAATATTTTCAGTTCCTCGGTAAAAGACTGTCATCCTATGTTCTCCCTTATATACTTTTTGTCTGGGTAATGACTATTATGTCCACAGAGGTGACGAGGAGAGGCTGTTGCGCTCCGGAAAGTTGTTCACCCTGAGTCTTTGAAGGAAGACAAGCTTGTACATAATCGTGTAGTAATATCCCTTGTGTGCAACTGTTATATATTTATTTATGGTGGTGGTGAATATATGTATATAATCAGAACATTTGTATCTCTCCCCCTTTAAAACAACTTGCGTTACGGAACACATCCCTTGAAAGCCTCTACTAACTTGGGCCGAATTCCCAAACTCTAACATCAGAGAAGAACCCGGTTGCGTCCCAGTAGGGCCGTAACAAAAAGTTTCGAAGATTTTCCTCATATGAAAACCACTAGAAAAAGTTTTTCAGAAAAGCATGTTTTTTTTTACCGTCACAGACGTGAAATCTATATAGTATGCATATAAAAACCTATTCGGATGTGAATGGAACGTTGTGAGAAAATTTCAAAGCAATCAGTGAAAAACTTTCAGAGAATAGCGGTTATGCACAAACGAACAATTCCATTTTCATTTATATAGATTAATTGATACCACAAATTTTTTATAACCTATTATTGAATTGGGGTGGGTTCAAAGAGCAAATGGCTCAAAGGCCCCATATGCAGAAAGAACCCATTTACTATATAGTGATGTAACTATATAACCTGAGCTTGTAAAAGCACCTTCATCACATTCAGTGATTAGTGCTTAATTGCACACTAGTTTCTCTATCACCTATCTCACCCTGTCAGAGTAAATGAGACAAATGTATGTGAATGCATGTGTGGGTGTGTATATGTATGTATATATGTATATGTATGTATATGTGTGTGTGTGTGTGTGTATGTATATGTATGTGTATAAAGTATATATGGAAGCTGATCAGAATTACATTTCACCTTTGTAAATGCACATTAATGACGCTATGTAAAAGACACATCGAACACTTTATGTAGGGCATACATAAATCTGTGAATCTATGTATTTACGTATGTAGGTTAGCTTAGCATTTTAAAAGCACCGAATCACCCTCTGTGGTTGATTGTTCAATAAACCCTTGAACTATATGTTTAACACATCTTTAACCCTGTCCATGGAGGACAGAAGAAAATGTATATATGCTGGTTAGCACTGTAAATGTGTGGCCACATCTGTGGTAAAAAAAAAAAAAAACTACTCAACCAGAAGTTAAACTGCCTTCAATCAGTTTACCCACATTGTTTGGAACAAAGGAAGAAAGTTGGGATAACTTCTAGAATAAATTTGCTGCTGTGGATTCTAAACCCACAATTCCTAAACCACCAAATTCACATACCTACAGAGTCAACTTAAGGGTGAAGCTGAAAAGGTGGAAGAAAATTTAACCCTAAACAGTGATGACAATGATTCACAGTTTTGTTCCTTTAGGATAATTATGCCAACATGGAGAGAGCAGTCACACATTTAGTGAAAAAAATTATTTGACTTACTCCCAACTAATGAAACTCGAAGACTTAAGATTGGAGCTTGAGTCATTATTTAAAGCACTAAGCCTTAAGGCTGATATAAATAGTGCTGAGTAGTTAACTAAATTTATCATATGATGCAAATTACCCAGTGGAACACTGGTTAGGTTGTGTTCCCTGTGTAACAGATCTTCCCTGATAGTTCCGGAAATTATGGAAGGTTTACTCTCTTTTGTAAAAAGAAACTAGCAAATGCAGATCGTAAACCAACAACACACCCATAACAAGCAATCAAAGGGTACTCTAAGTACTCCAAAAAAATCTAAGCCATCTACCTCCACTTGAAAGTGGAAATATGGCATTGTAGGAACATACATAGTGGGCCCCTCAAAGCCTACAGTCACTGTGTCAACCAAAGCAGTGCCTCTCATAGGTTCTGTAAGCTGAAGGATGTGTTTGTTCTGTGATGAAGGACATTCCATATATCACTGCCCAAATTACCCTGGTCGTATTACATGTATAAAGCGACTCAAAGAGTTGCAGAAGTGCACCAGGTGCCTTAGGTAACATGACACCAATACCTGCACAACCCAACTGCGCACCTGCCTCATGTGCAATAATGGGTCGCACCACTCAGTACTCTGTGGGGATATAAAATTAAAGTCTCCCAATGCCAAGGTGGAGGAAGACTTCCACTACCGTCCAGTACTGAAAAGTACAACAAGATATAAGAGGCTTATTGACAAAGTCTATGAATAATGCGACTTTCTCAACTGCCCAACTGTTACCTATCGTACGTTACGGCTCGTGATCCTACAGCAGCCAAACTTTAATAAGTCTAGGGATACGACACAACTGCTGTTCTCAATAGCGAATCACCAGTATAACCCCTTAATGGGTAATGAGCATAAAATAGAATCTTCATAGGACTGAAGAATAAAGACTAAGCATATGTATATAATTTATATTAAATAAATCTCAAAGGCAAACAGATGATTATATGGTCACAATATATCACATTAAAAATATCACTGTAACTTCCAGACATTAAATCAATACTAAGAATAATTATATGGCTAGAATAAAAGAATGACTTAACTCCAACAAGTGTTATCTCCCCGGTTTCTGCTCAGCTACTGAACTCCAATCACGCGAGAATCAAAACACATTGCCTTGCCCCGCGAATAAATTGCCAAAGTTACAATATTTATTATTTCAACAATGGAGCACTACATTGTGACAAGAGTAATCTTAAACTAACTTAATGAATAATTAGTACATATTGATATAGACAACAAAAGTACGTGTTTCTTTACATAGTAATTAAAATATGCATACAGAATAGCATAATGGCATGCACACCCCAGCAACGGACGATCCCACGACAATTTGCCAGATACAGTTCACTCAATTATTATTTCACTCTGTTACCCACTGATGATCACATATAAATCATTAGTTCCCGTGGGAAAACTGATCACACAAAGAAATAAACAATCATTCCCACGATACGCTGGGCCTAACGCCAACACTGTAACATGAATGTGCATTTGCATAGAACATATAAGTATAACAATATACATGCTTGTAATTTACATACAATTATAAATGTACATATTAATATATTCACTTACGTATCTTATAAGGGTACGTAACACTTCCACCTCCAAGAAAAAAAATGCAATGGATTGAAGATCAATGGCATTTTTTCAGAAGTAAAAATGTTAGGTAAAAAGAAACATTTCATTTATGGTACATCAAAACTTCTTGACAAAGCATCAGCAATAACATTTTGTCTGCCTGGAATATGTTTGATTTCTACATTAAATTCCTGCAAAAACAATGACCATCGCAGAATTCGTTGGTTCTTGACTTTCATCATATTTATAAAGATAAGGGGGTTGTGGTCTGTAAATACTAACACTTTATTTCCTGATAAGTAAATCTCAAACTTCTTGATTGACAATATAAGACCCAACGCCTCCTTTTCTACCACGGAATAATTTCTCTGAGCTGCATTAAATTTTCTGGAATAGTAATACACAGGATGCTCAATCTGGTCTAAACCAACTTGAATAAGCACAGCACCTATCCCAACATCTGACGCATCAATGTGTAATATAAATGGTTTATCAAATTGGGGACTAGCAAGAATAGGTGAGGTGGACAATATGCCCTTTAGGTTCTGAAAAGCATTCTGACAATCTTGTGTCCACTGAAACTTTACTTGCTTGCGTAACAAGTTTGTCAAAGGAGCAGCTACTGTTGAAAAATTTCTACAATAACGCCTATAGTATGCACACATACCAATAAACCGTTGGACTCCTTTCTTATTGGTCAACACTGGGTAGTCCACAATGGCTTGAATCTTATCTTGTAAGGGGATAATCTTACCTTGGCCTACCTCGTGGCCAAGATAAGTTATCGTACCTCTTGCCCAACTACACTTATTCATATTTATGGTTAACTTTGCGTTTTCTAACACTGTAAACAAGTTCTTAAGGCCTAAGAGATGATCGGCCCAATTCTTACTGTACAAAACAATGTCATCAAGGTAGGCCCTACAATCTGGCACATCCTTGAGTAAGAAATTCATAAGTCTTTGAAAAGTAGCAGGTGCATTTCTCAAACCGAATGGCATGACATTAAATTCATACGCACCATCAGGTGTAACAAAAGCAGTAACCTCTCTAGCATACTCTGTTAATGGAATTTGATAATACCCTTTTGACAAATCAAGCTTACTTACATATTCGGCATGACCTATGGACTCTATACATTCTTCCAACAAGGGTAAAGGAAAAACGTCCACTGTAGTGTTCTTGTTCAGTTTCCTGTAATCCACGCACAATCTCCAGGTTCCATCTGGTTTTGGCACTAACAAACACGGAGAGCTCCAAGTACTTTGACTTGGCCGAATGAAATCATGCTGGAGCAGATATTCCACTTCTGCTTGCATAATTTTCCTCTTTTCGGGATTCACTCGGTACGGATGTTGTCGAATGGGGGTGCTGTCCAGGAGCTGAATGTCGTGTGTGATGAGGTGGGTCTGGGTAGGAACCTCCCCAAACAGAGATGTATGGTTGTCCAGCAGAACCTGGAACTCATCACGTTGTTCCTCCTGTAAATGACATAGCATCTCCCTGCCATTGGAACTGGAACTGAGAAGTGGGATATTAACAACATGTCCCTCACTACAATTATCCTCAGGTGGTAACTCTTCCCGACTAAAACAAGCTACTACACCAGGTCCAACATAAGCTTTTAATCTGTTAATGTGCACAGTCATTTGGGGTTCTGAAAGATTAGGGTTAATTAGTTTATAAGTTAGGTCTCCCACCTTGTCTACCACTTGGTAGGGTCCTGCGAACTTATGGGACATGGAAGTCCCCATACGAGGTTTCAACACCAACACCAAATCTCCGACATCAAACGACCTTAGCTTAGCCTTGAACTTCTTGTCATATCGTACTTTCATGGCTTGTTGAGTCCTTCCCAGATGTTCTTTCGCCAACTCACGAGCCCGACACAACTTAGCCTTGACCTCACTCAAGTACAATCCGCTCTGATGAACAGAGACATCTCCCAACAACTTTTCTTGTAGCATTTTAAGAGGACCTCTTACTTGGTGACCAAACACTAGTTCAAAGGGTGAACAGCCCAATGACTCTTGTAGCCCTTCTCTAGCAGCAAACAACACAAAGGGGAGATTCTCATCCCAATTACGTGGATGAGTTTCTCCGGTTGTCTTCAGCATTTGTTTCAAAGTCTGGTGGAAACGTTCAAGTCCACCTTGGCTTTGTGGATGATATGGACTGGACAATTTGTGCCGAATCCCTCGGGATTCGCAAAAAGTTCTGAAAACTTTAGAAACAAAATTTCCCCCATTATCACTCTGAATAACTCTAGGCATTCCAAACAACGAAAAGAATCTTTCAAGACACTTGATGAGATTATGAGCCTTGGTATTCCGTAGAGCATAAGCTTCAGGAAATCTAGTAGTCATACACATGAGAGTGAACAAAAACATGTTACCCGATTTAGTCTTAGGTAAAGGACCCACACAATCAATTACAACATGAGTAAATGGTTCATCAGGAACTACAATAGGTTGCAATGGTGCTCTAGGTACAGATTGATTTGGTTTACCAACAATTTGACAGGGTATACAGTTATGACAATATCTGACCACGTCTTTCTTTAACTTTGGCCAGAAAAAATATTTACTTATCTTATGGTACATATTCGTGATACCTTGATGACCTCCCATGGGGTCATCATGTGCAGCCTGCAGGACCTGCCTACGATAATCATTGGGGACAACGAGTTGGGTTCTAATCTCACAATCCTCTGAAGAGGGAGTTCCCTTGGGTCTCCACCTTCTCATCAGAAGTCGATCCTTGAAGAAGAAACCCGTCCCTTCCTCCAATGCATCAATATTATCAGGAGCCTCAGAAATACACTTACTTAAACTAGGATCAGTAGTCTGTACAACACTTAAGGGCAATGACTCAGACTCAGCAGCGAGCGGGCAAGAACCTAGTAGCTTGATCTCTTTTCCCGATTGATCAGAATAAAATGGAGTCATAGCTACTTCGGCCTCACTCTCGACAACTGGCGCACTGGAGACAAGCGGGCAAGGTACAGATAGTTCAGCCTCCTCACCTTCACTTTCCTTGTGATTTAGGTTCGGCGGGGCTTCTACTACGGCCTCACTCTCATCATCCAGTCGAGTCATAAAAGAATCCTCAAGATCCACCTCCCACTCCTTTACTGAAGGGGTCCTGGTCTTGGGATCAGCAACCTTAGTGAAGACAGGATTACTCTCACCTGTTTTTCCCATTGATCTAGTAACAACACAAGCAGGGTAAATAATATCATCATCTGCTTCCGGTTGAGCTAATACATTATGGGGTTTAGTTAACATGATGGGACACTTGGGCCCTACAACCATTTGGTTGCCAAAATCATTACCTAGAATAATGTCTACCCCAGGAATGGGCAGTTGTTTACTTACACCAACATTACACCATCCTGAAGTATATTTAGAATCAAGGTTAACTTGCAATAAGGACACTGGTTGCACACTACCGGCAATACCCTGGAGAAGCACAACTTCACCCAGATCTCGGGTGTCAACATCATCAAGTACCTTCTGGGTAATAAGAGACTGTGAAGCTCCAGTATCACGGAGTAATTGAACAGTCTTATGTCTACCATTAGTACATAATAAGGTACCTGTGGACATATAGGGTTTGAATTCAGCCATCCAATTGGGACTGACTGTAATACATGAAGAATTAATAGGTTGCACTCCTTTACTCATAATAAGACCAGTTGGTCGGAGTTCAGGATGCAAACTAAAACATGAAGAAATCACATGCCCCCTTCTCTTACAATGGGTACAATGTTTGACAGTGGACACACTGGTATAACCAACTGCCGGTTTAGAATTAGCATTACTAGGCTTAGATGATCCTGGCAATGGAGTAACCATCTTAGGGTTAGTAAGAGAAGAGTTCACGGGAGTAACTGTCGCACCAGGAGGAGACTTATACTGATAAGGAGTACGGTGAGCATTGAAATTTACTCTACGACTAGACTTAGGTGAAGTGGCCATAAACGGGGCCTTAGTCAGCAACTCATGCTCATCCGCGAGCTTTGACAGCTCATCAATATCGGTTACATTCTTTTGTTCTGCCATAAAAGTAGACAACTGGTCTGGAAGACAGGACAATACTTCTTCCATTATGAGAAGATTCTTTAGAGCATCAAAATCAGTGACTGCAAGTGACTTTAACCATCTGTTGCAAAAATTCGTCTTCTGACGAGTAAAATCGGCTATTGTCTGATCCTTGATTCTCCTTAGGTTCCTGAACTTTTGCCTGTGTGCCTCTGGATTTAGTTGGTATGCATTGAGGATGCTTTTCTTTACAAAGTCATAATCAAAACTATGAGCGTCAGGGAGGGATGTGAAAACCTCCTGACTACGCCCCTTGAATTGAGACTGCATAATGGCTACCCACTGATCCCTTGGCCAGTTCATACTGATGGCAATTTTATTAAAATGTGCAAAGAAAACCTCAGGATCTTCCTCATTGAACTTGGGCAACTCTATATACTTATTCATCCTGATGGGATTATTATCACTATTTGTTGAAACATTACTAGTATTTCCATGCCCAGCTGCCATACGCTGTGATTCAAGCCTGAAGTTAGTGTCAGCCATTTGTTGTTGAATCTCTAATTGCCTAGTTTGTTCCTCGGCTTGTTGCTTCTTTGTGGCTTCTATTTGCAACTGTACCGCAATTTCTAAACGCCTAGTCTCTAGCTCCCTTTGCTGAGCTTCAGCCTCTAATATTTGCTGTTGCTGTTGAGCTTCAATCTCTCTTTGACGAGCTTCAGCCTCTAATATTTTCTGTTCTTTTTGAGCTTCAAGCTCTAATTGGCGAGCTTCTAACTCAAGACGCTTTAACGTCATCTGATCACTCGACTCCTCTCTTAACTCCTCTAGAATTTCTTCACCTAACTCCCCATTCTCAACAAAATGCGTCACAATGACTTTCAATATTTGGGCTTTAACCATTCTATTGCTGGCGGTCAAATCCAAATGATTTGCCATTTGTATTAACTCAGTCTTTTTAAGGTTCTGAATCCCTTCAAAGTCTGGGTGAGCCACCAACGCTGCAACTTTCTCCTCCATCGTTACTAACACTTGGCACTTGATTCACAAAAATAATTAACACAATGGCACTGCACTACACTTCACTGTAAAATTGTCACCACACTGAAAATTCGCTTGGCCTCACTGCACAAACAAAATATATAGGATGACTTACCTCAAAATCGTGAAACGTTGTTACTTGACACACAGGAAGGCTTGCTTGGCACATGGAATAGTTCTTAAGAAACACACAGAGACACTTGACACTGGTACCTAGGAAGGCAAGGTTAGATTAGCATAGTTAAGTTAAAAATGGGACAATATTTCCCGGCACAGGCCCCCATAACTCTTTGTTACCTATCGTACGTTACGGCTCGTGATCCTACAGCAGCCAAACTTTAATAAGTCTAGGGATACGACACAACTGCTGTTCTCAATAGCGAATCACCAGTATAACCCCTTAATGGGTAATGAGCATAAAATAGAATCTTCATAGGACTGAAGAATAAAGACTAAGCATATATATATAATTTATATTAAATAAATCTCAAAGGCAAACAGATGATTATATGGTCACAATATATCACATTAAAAATATCACTGTAACTTCCAGACATTAAATCAATACTAAGAATAATTATATGGCTAGAATAAAAGAATGACTTAACTCCAACAAGTGTTATCTCCCTGGTTTCTGCTCAGCTACTGAACTACAATATGCGAGTCAAAAAACACATTGCCTTGCCCCGCGAATAAATTGCCAAAGTTACAATATTTATTATTTCAACAATGGAGCACTACATTGTGACAAGAGTAATCTTAAACTAACTTAATGAATAATTAGTACATATTGATATAGACAACAAAAGTACGTGTTTCTTTACATAGTAATTAAAATATGCATACAGAATAGCATAATGGCATGCACACCCCAGCAACGGACGATCCCACGACAATTTGCCAGATACAGTTCACTCAATTATTATTTCACTCTGTTACCCACTTATGATCACATATAAATCATTAGTTCCCGTGGGAAAACTGATCACACAAAGAAATAAACAATCATTCCCACGATACGCTGGGCCTAACGCCAACACTGTAACATGAATGTGCATTTGCATAGAACATATAAGTATAACAATATACATGCTTGTAATTTACATACAATTATAAATGTACATATTAATATATTCACTTACGTATCTTATAAGGGTACGTAACA